>CAUYUJ010019281.1:1237738-1275238 GCA_963575745.1 Prorocentrum cordatum
CCTGGTGATCGATGCCACGCTGGTGAAGGTTCCCCAATAAGTGCCTGCACTGAAGGGGCCCTAGCGGATATTCCCCAATCAGTGCTTGCACTGAAGGGGTCTTAGCGGAGGTTGAAGGATTTGGCGAAAGTTTCCCGCCGATGTTGGTAGCACGCTGGGTTCCCGGGTTCCCGGTTCCCGGGTTCCCAGGTTCCCGGTTCCCGGGCCGATTTCGGTGGGCGGCGAGGTTCTCAGGCAGGTTCCCGGGTGCCTGGTCGATCTTCTTCTCGATCGGTCTCAGCATCGATCTCATTTCCCACCTCTCTATCGATCTCACCATCGATCTCACAATCGATCTCACAGTCGATCTCGCAAGCGATCTCACTAGAGATCGTACGAGCGATCTCGCGATCGATCTCCCTATCGATCTCATTGAATCGATGTCACTCTCGGTCTCACGATCGACCTTACAATCGTCCTCTATCGATTCCACCATCGATCTCCTTATCGATATCACAATCGATCTCAAGATCCATATGACTAATTTTCAAATCATCAACTGGTTGGGTTTTCTCAGGTGAAATTGAAAGATTTGGCGAACATATCCCGCCGATGTTGGTGGCCGGCTGGGTTGCCGGGTTCCTTGTTCCGGGTTTCCGGGTTTTTGGTATTTCGGTGGGTTCCGGGTTTCCGGGTTCCCGGTCGATCTTTTCATCGATCTTTTTATGGATCCCACGGTTCATTATCGATCGCATGATCGATCTCATAAAATGCTCCACTTATTGGGGCCTTTCTTTGGTGTAATTTTCTTCTGGGACGGGTCCGCGGTTCCTCTTGGGATTTCGTTTGTACCTTGTTTCTCCGTCCGGGCTCTCCAGGGACGTCCTTATCGAGGATGGTCAAGCGGGGGTGCATCTCGAAGGACCTCGACAAATAGCCAGTGCAGCTTACGTTGACAAGCGTTTCGCAGTCGGCCACGATCGCGACGAGGCTGCCGCGTCTCTGCAGACGATCGCCTCTGGTTCTGAGGCAGAAAGTCAGGAGCGAAAGAAGGACGTACGCGTACATGAATCCACGCTGGTTTCGAGAGTTCGCATTGCGCGATTGTTCGTATCACACGGCCAGTCTCGCGGGTCAAAGGGGCCGTGTTCATGTACATAGCTGGGCGCGTACGTCCTTCTGTGGGCTCCCTTAGAACGGGGCTGGTCGTCTACGAGCTCGAGGAGGGGACCCGCCGATGGTTCTCCCCTGGATCATGGAGCTCTTGCCAGGCACTCGTCTGAGCATCAAGAAGCGTAACATTTGGAGGCTTCGTCGAGTCTAGGCATTGAGGAGTTATTATTATTGTTATTATTGTTGATCAGTCCTCGTCGTTGCAGTGGGGCGCTGGTGCATCTCGAAGGACCTCGACAAGTAGCCAGTGCAGCTTACGCTGACAAGTGTCTCGCAGTCGGCCACGATCGCGACAAGGCTACCGCGTCTTTGCAGACGATCACCTCTGTTCTGAGGTAGAATCCTCCTCCTCCCCCCCCCTCCTCCTCCTCCTCCTCCTCCTCCTCCTCCTCCTCCTCCTCCTCCTCCTCCTCCTGCATTTGTCATGAGGGGCTGGTCGTCTACGAGCTCGAGGAGGGGCCCGCCTACTGTTCTCCCCTGGATCGTGGAGCTCTTGCCAGGCACCTCGTCGAAGCATCAAGAAGCGTAACATTTGGAGGCTTCGTCTGGGCATTGAGGAGTTGATCAGTCCTCGTCGTTGCAGTGGGCTCCTCCTCCTCCTCCTCCGCCTCCTCCTCCTCCGCCTCCTCCTCCTCCTCCTCCTCCTCCTCCTCCTCCTCCTCCTCCTCCTCCTCCTCCCCCGCCTCCTCCCCCTCCACCTCCTCCTCCTCCGCGCTGGTGCAGGTCCTTGTGGGCCATACCACGTGGGCATGTCCATGGAAGAGGGTGGCCCTGGTGGTGCTCGACGCCTGCTGTGCCTTCATCGTCGGTGATCCCGCTGAGGTCGTGGGTGCGTGGCCGTCCGTGCTGCGCGAGCTCTGGATGATGCGACGCCTTTTTGCCGCTCCCGTGCTGTAAGCTCTCCGCGTGCTGGCATCCCGTGGCTTCCTTGCTCGGGCGCCTCCACCTCGGGCGCCGGAGGAAGCGGCAGACACAAGGAGCGAGGGAGGTGCAGAGGTGCTCAGGCTCGAAACCGTCGGGGGCGGAGAAGAGGGGGGTGATGACTGAGGGGGGGTGGATATCATGGCGGGGGCCATGATATTTCCCCAGATTTCATGGCGCCCCTTCTTATTTCATTACGTCCCTGCCCCCCCCGCTGGGCCGCGCACATGCCGCCGGTCATGATTTGCACCCCCCCCTCTTGGACACCCCCCTCTTGGCCGCTCCCGAAGCCGAGCTCCGGGCGCAGATCCACCGGGTACGCCGTCGCATTCGTTGCCCTTGTCGTCGTCGTGTTCATCAGCTGGCTCTGGGGGCCCCCTGGCAGGCCTCGAGGGGTCCGACAGTGGGCCCACCGTCGCGGCTGCTGCGTCCGACGAGGTCCCGGGGGCGATCCTGGAGAAGAGGGCCTGGGAGGTCTTGCTCTCGTCGAAGGTCGTCGTCCCGGCGAACATCCTGCAGCTCGAGGGGGATTGCAAGCACATGCTCCGGTCCCTGGGCGCCCGTGGGCCTCGCGCCCTGGTCCTGGTCGATCACATGCCGCTGGCCCTCGGGGCCACCAAGGCCAGAGCCTCCTCTGAGCACCTCCACCGGGCCCTGAGGAAGATCGTTGCCCTGTCCTCGGCCACGGGGACCAAGCCACAGGATCGGTGGTTGCCTAGCGAGTTGAACCCGACGAGCCCTTTCGGGGCCACAGCGGCTGGTTCGTGGGCCCGTACCGCGGCCACCGCGCGGCCTAAACATGCAGGGCCGAGCGGAGCCTCCTCAGGCAGCGCGGCCGCTAGCCTGTCGCCCAGCCGCGCGGACGCCAGCGCTGAACGCTCGCCCCCGGCCTCGGCGGTCTCGCTGAGGGAGGCGAGGCCGCCGACTGAGCGCCTCACCCTGCTGCGGCACGTGGCGGTCTCGTCGCGCACGGAGACCGCGTGCCTGCAGCTGCTGCAGGGCCTCGTGGACTTCCGCAGCCATGCGGGCATGGAGTGGTCCGGCATGGCGGGCCTCGATCGGGCGGCGACCTCGTGCATGGACAGGCTCTACCTGGGCGGCCACCTGCCCGACAAGGGCAGCAAGCTCTTCGCAGCCCTGGTGCACTTCGCGCCAGAGCTCCACGAGGTGTTGAAGGTCCAGCTGCCAAGGTCGTCGAGGGCGTGTGCGTTTTGAAAGGACAGGTTCCCCGGCTCCCAGCGCCTGCCCCTGCCCAAGGTGGCGGAGCCGGCCATCGCCGGGGCGCTACGTTTCCCGCGGCGGCCCCGAATGGCAGTCTGGATCGCGCTGACCTGCATGACATACGTGCGGCCCACGGAGGCCTTCCGTCTTCGGCCAGCCCACCTCATCGCGCCCTGCCCGTCGGCAGGCCCACAGCACGTGCATTTAGGGGGTCCTGAGCAACGGCTCGGGCGGGGAGGCCAGCAGGACTGGCGAGTGGGGCGGCTCCGTCACCATTGACCTCGATTTCTGGCTTCTGGATGCGCTGGCGGCGCTGAAGGCCGACCAGGCCTGCCTCTGGGACTTCGCGCCCGCCTCGCTGCGCCGGGAGTTTTAACGGTGCGCCCAGCTCCTGAAGCTGACGCCCTCCAAGCCGCATCTCTACAGTCGGGGCCCTGAAGAAGGAACCCTTTTCGTTGGGGAGGGGCTCCGCGTTCCTTAAGTGTTTCACAGCTTGCCTCAGGTTTTCCTTATGTTTTCGATGGGAAATCGAAGTTTAACTCATGGAAAAAAAGGGCCTCGTTCCTTATTTAGGGTTCCTTAGGTCAAGACCCTCACTGTACTGCCTGCGGCACGGCGGGGCGTCGGACGACCTCGCCACAAAGAGGCGCACGCCCGCCGGAGTGGAGGGCCGCGGCCAGTTGCGAGACCCGCGCAGCCTTCGGAGGTACGGGAAAGAGACCCGGCGGTTCATGTAGATTGCCAAGGTCCCGCCCGCGGTCTACTCCTTCGGCCAGGTGGTCCAGGAGAACTTCTCGCTCGTCCTCCAGTCGCAGCTGCGGGTCGGCGCCTCTGGCTGAAGGCCCGAAAATGGACATCGGGAGCAGCCTCGAGGCAACCCGCATGGGCGCGGGCATTGTCCCCGACGTCACGGCCTTGGCCCAGCGGTGCCGACGCAGGCGCTGAGCTGCTCGGACGTCGAGGCCGCCGACGTACCTGCACGGCATTTTGCAGCAGGAAAGTCGGACGGCTACCATGTTCAAACGCTGCATCTTTCTGGATAACCCCAGGAAGCATTTAAGAACCCCCCCCCCTCCGGCAAATCGATAACCCTTCCGCACCATCATCCATATCCGCATCATCATCATCATCATCATCATCATCATCATCATCATCATCATCATCATCATCATCATCATCATCATCATCATCATCATCATCATCATCATCATCATCATCATCATCATCATCATCATCATCATCATCATCATCATCATCATCATCATCATCATCATCATCATCATCATCATCGTGTCCGGGTGCTACAGCTATCGTTCGGTTATTTCGGCCCTTCGGAATATCGAATAAAAAATGCGGTGCTACGATATCGCCGGGGGGGTTCTTAAATGCTTCCTGGGGTTATCTTCTCAGGTTGCAGTCCTCTGTCGGGTGCCCTCAGGAAGCAAGGGGCACGGGGTCCTCTCCCTGGACATCAACGAAGGTCTCTCGGGAGGCCGTGGCCGGGCCGTGCGCGAGGAAAGCTCCGGAGGGATGGCTTCGGTCCTGGGTTGTGATCGGCATATGGCTGGGTACGCCGTGCAGTTCCCTCGGCAGAGCGCTCTGGAATCCTTCGAGTTCCACGGAGCTTCCTTGGGGGATCCCGGAGCTCTCTGAGGCCGAACGGGCCCGTCGCCAGTCCGGTAACGCTGTTTTCCGGGCCAGCATGAAGATCGTGCAGGCCGCCATCGCCGTTGACTGCCACTTGTTTTTGGAGAACCCGCGTGCATCTCAGATATGGTCCATGCCTGCGCTGGTCCAGTTCGCCAAGCAACCATCCTTCGTGACTCACAAGGCTGATTTCTGTCAGTAGGGAACCCTTTGGAAGCAGGCAACTTCGATAGATCTTGGAATGCGCCGCTCGTGCCCACGCTTAACAAGCGTTGTCATACCAAGAACAACAGCTGCACAGGCACAGGTAAACCTCAGATTATCCTCGCTGGTGTCGCCCCCGGAACTAGTAAGCATTGGATTGAGGTGAGTACCCCATATCCCACTAAGGTTGATTCGGCTGCCGCCTCCGCTCTTGTAGAAATAACAGAGTCTTTCCAGACCGCCAGGTTTTGGCAAATTGCCGGGGTGTCTGAGGATTTTGGTCCCGCTCAGAGCCAGAGTTAAATTCTCCGAGGTCTGGGGGTGTTGCCAGTTGCACCTGTGGGATCGGGATTTTATTTCAATGTTTTCGGCCGGTGCCTGTCTCCCTGGTGCGCAGACGCTAGCCCCCGCACTCTGCTGGTGCTCGCTGCCTCGCGTGCCTTCACAAAGTAACATCGTTTGGCCGCGGGGGGGCCTGGGAAGTGCTGTGCAGTTTTCAAAACAGGAAGCAATGAACGAAACGGGAGCGGCCGCGCGGAATCTGCCGCCGTCCTTTCTCAAGCTCCCACCATCCATTCCCCTGCCCTATCTTCCTTGTTTCTCTTCCTTCTAAGCTCTCACTTTCCTAGATCACGCTTGAAAAACTTTCTGGTGTCGTTTCGGCCAGTGTTGGCCTCGCGGCTGCACTCGCTAGCCCCCGCACTCTCTTGGTGGTCGCTGCCTCGAGTGCCTTCATAAAACAATATCGTTTTGCCGCGGGGGAACCAGAGAAGCGTTACTCCTCCAACTCCTCCTCCTCCTCCTCCTCCTCTTCCTCCTCCTCCTCTTCCTGTTCCTCCTTCTCTCCTCCTCCTCCTCCTCCTCATCGTCCTCTTCTTCATCAACATCAGCATCATCATCACCCTTCTTCTCCCTGTATCCCTTTCCTCTTCCTCCTTCTCCATTTCCGTTTTCTTGTTAAGAATGTCTTTCCATGTCTTGCTCATTTCCTGCTCTTCCTTCTTCTGTCCGCTACCAGCACGTCCGATCATTCGGCGAGGAGGCGTTGTTTTGGGCGGGCGGCTCTGTCCCTCCATCATTCCTCCCTGTTCTGACGGTTCCGACCCATCAGAGACGCTTGTTTCTTCACCGAAATGCAGCGGCACGAGGAATGCGGTGTTCAAGCGTACAGCGCCGTGCGGAAGGGAGCTTCATATGTTCTCACGGGTTGGTTTTCCTCCCTCGTTTTCTCACGGGGTGCACGGCTGCCGGTGGCCTCGCGTTCTCACTTTCTCGCGGGATGGTTTTCCCCCTCCACCTCTCGCGAAACGAACCGCGCTGGACACCAGGCTTCCTGACGGGATGCACGGCTGCCTCGGAGGCACACCGCGGGGAGGAGGGGGGGCCGTGAGTGCGCCGCCGCTCCGCTCCCCAGGGCTGCTCTTCGTCGCCAGCGGCGTGGTGCTGAGCCTCCGCCCGACCAGCCGAGACCGCGCCAGCCCACGACCTCCTCGCACGGGAGCCTCGGACCCCTTGGCACCTCTCGGGAGGAGGAGAAGCTACCGATACCGCTGCCCCGCTCTCGTTGTCGCTGTTGTGTGCCTCCTGGGAGGCCCTCGTCGCCACGGCTGGATTCGCCTCGAAATTCTGGTCTGAACGCAGCCTTGGAGAGGTCCAGGTCGTAGCGGTATCGGTGCCTTTGAATCTGCGCACTTGTCGGTGGTTGCGCCACGGTTCTGGGCCGTGTGCTGGGCCGCGGCTGGAGTCTCCACCGGTGGGCCACGCTGACTTTCGGCAGTTCCTCATCGGTGATGCCCGCCTGCAGAGGTTCTGTGACCTGGGCGGAGAGTGTCTCGCGGAAGTCGAAATTTCTTCGCGATGCGGCCAGGGAGGCGTAGAATCTCCGTTCCAGCTAAACATTGTCAGTGCCCGTCTTGGTTGGCCCGATCTAGTCCAGTCCAGTGCACCCCATTCAATCTCAACCCAGGTCATCATAATCCAGTGTAGGCTTCATCCGCCAGCTCGCCAGCTCAGACTAGCCTGGCCCGGTCCAGCCCATATAGTCCCTATCAGCAAACTGGCACTCATCACGAGGTCCAGTCCAGTGCAACCCAGCCCTCCAGAGAGCCCAGGGAGGTAACTCGATCATGTTCATGACGCGTACGTGTCGTGCGTATATGAAGTATGCACAAGGGCGTCGCCCATTGCTGCCACCTCTCCTTGCTGGCTTGTAAGTCGGTTGGCAGGCTGCTGATTGGCTGGGAGCTTGGCTTGCTGCCTGCTTACTTATTTGTCTGGTTGGCAAGTGGGTTATCCAAGTGCCTGGCTGGTTGGTTGGGGCACAGCTTGGAATGAGGATGAGGGAGAGGGCCAGCTGAACGGCGTGGGAATCCGAATCATCAGTCGCCTCTTCTTCCCCCACCAGCGTGGTGGTGATCTGGCGCTCGGGACTGCACTTTTTGTCAGGCGACCCCCCTTCCGCACAATTTGAGCACCCCGCTTACCAGTTTCACTTGGCAGCGCCACCCGCGTGCGCACCACCGTGGGAATGCTTTGTATCATACGCTTGCAGGGCCGCGTGTATGGAACATCATGCATGTAGCACAAGTGCAACGGTGGCTTCCCTTCCCCCCCACACACCCTTCAGATCATCGCAGTGGCTCTGGGTCAACAGTTAGCGCGACTCTGGTAGAACAGCTTTTGCACAGTGCGATTCGCAACGTGACGTGTCTTAGCCACTCTCGCGGCCCTCGTGGGACCCTGCTAGCATGGGCTCGCCTCCCCCCCAGTCTCCAAGCCCGCCCCCTAACAGATACCCGAGAGTTACCCAACATCTTCTCCACGCGAGGCGACTGTGTACACGAACCCCCCTTATGAAAAAAACACGCTGCGGTGGCAATATACTCCGCTGGACCTCCGAGAGCCCACGAACGTGGCGACAGCTGCGCAGGTGGCAGCATTCCAGGGCGTCGCGAGGTCTCGCCTGCCGACCGCCTCCGCTGGAATTTCTAGGAGCCTACGGAAGTAGCGACATTTGCGCAGCTGGCAGCCCCCCAGGGAGTCGCAAGGGTTGAGTGATGACAGCGGCCACGGAAGTAGGGGATCGAGGAGACAGGAGGCAGAAGAAGGAGGAGGAGGAAGCGGAGGAGGAGGCGCGCGAGCAGTGCTCTAGTCAAAACGGGACCCCAACACAGGAAGGTGTGAACTAGAGCAGGATGCAGCAGCTGGGGGGGCGAAGGGGCGGAGGAGGAGGAAGAGGAAGAGGAGGAGCAGTGTACACTCAAGGCCCATCAACGATGTTGAAATAAATCCTCCCCCGAAGCTCCCTCTACACGGGCGCCTGCAAGGCTTCATGTCCATTGAAGGGCTAGCCCCAATGGGGGGCTCCCGTGTGAAAATCCTGAAGCGCACCAGCACGCCATTGTGTGGATTCAAACGCCACGGGTCATACTGACTGTTGCGCCTCGGCTACCCTGAATTCTGCCAGAACACCATTTCTGGTGTTAAACACCTCGAACCAACGTAACCATTGAGCCTTGACAACCCTGACTCGCTCCGACATGGTATTGCTGGTGCGTGAGCCATGGGAATACTTGACGCCCCTGCAACTGTTTAAGGCAAGTGTGTGCGGCGCCGAGCCGAGAGCCACACATTGAGCAGGAACCGCCCTCAATCCGTGGAGCTCTCGCAATTTGTTGAGGCGAATGTGCGCGGCGCTGGGGCTAAACCAACATTTTGAAAACGACTAGCCCTCCATCCGTGAAGCTCTTGCAACGTTTTTGCGCGAGTGCACGCGGCGCTCAGGCGAACACCACATTTTGGAATCGGCCCGCCCTCAATCCGTGAGACCCTTGCAGAGTTTAAGGCAATTGTACGGTGGCAAGGCGAGAGCCGCATTTTGGAAACGACCCACCCTCAATGTGTGAAGTTCTGGCAAATGTCTAGGGCAAGTGCGCGCGGCGCTGGGGCAAGAACCACATGGTGAAAGCGACCCAGGCGAGGCGACGTGATGGGGAGCGCGGTGTTTGAACCAAGACATGGTACCAGCCGCAGAAGGGTTGGGGAAACCATGCCCCTCAGAAAAGACGGGACATTGGCATACACCCATATGGTGCTACTCCGAGTCACCCCTTTCGAGGATGGTTGCCCCAGCAAGCATCGATGACAACATGTACACAGGTTAGTAAGTATTCTGTTCACCTTTGACCGCAGGATGCTGCTCCCATCACGCTCGTCTCCGCGCTCCCGCTCCACATGCTGGTACATTTACAAGGTATGTGCATCGGTGTCCATACATACAGACATACATACATACATACATACATACAAACGCACAAACATAAATACATACATACACACATCCATACATACGTACATACATACATACATAAGTGCATGCATGCATGCATACATACTCACATACATAAACACCTACATACATGCATATATCCATACATACGTACGTACATACATGCCTGCATGCATCCATACGTACGTACATATATGTGGACCTCCATAACTGTATACGTATGTATATCGTTATGCCCCTGTCTGTATTTCCACCTCCTGTAAAGACAGATCCAGAGTTCTTTCTCCCACTCTGGCACGGCTCCTGCTACGCACCGTGTGTTGCCTCATTCCCGTTCCCCCCCCCCCCCCCGCGGGCGGAGGTATCAGCACATTGCGCCGCATAGTGATTATCCGATGAGAATTTGGTTAACACTTATCTTGGCGACGATGCTGCCCCTGGCGTATATTGACATGGTGATACCAGGAGCCCGGGAGGGCCATTGCCATTGTAGCGAGTCAAGTGCGCCTTCATTATATACGTTTTCAGAAATGTTGCACAGGCATGGAGTTAGAGAGGGGCAACGAACATCAGGGCGTGACACATGACAGCAACGTGAATGGAGGCGGCAATACCGTTCTTGTTGTCGTAACTCCTTTAGTATGCATTCAGCTGGATGGATGTATCCGCAGTGGACACTGCCTGCATGGTTGACCGCAGGGGCCCCAGGTTATAAAGTGCTTGTGCTGCATAGGAACAGGCATGGGTTTGGAGGTTGTGGTGACCCGCTTGGGTTATTGCGCAAGGACAGCGTCTGAATATTTACCCTCGCAACCAATCGACCGCGTGAGCTGCAGATGCTGGCCGCGTATGCTGTCGAAGCGGCCAGTTCGCGGAATCATGACATGAATTGTCCATCTTGTTGTTCCCCCAGTTCTTCTTTCTCTTCCCTCTTCCTCTTCCAGTTCCCCTTCCTGCCCATCAACTCATCATCCACAATCCGTCTTCCGTCTCGTCGTCCAGCTTGGCTGGCCCAATTTGGAAGTTGCGAGGGAGCTTGTCACACTCGATCGCTTCTCCATCGACCGCGGAATTGGACAACCAATGTATTCCTCAGCGCAGGGCCTTGTTACATGACGGGAAGGGTCCTTGAGGCTTGGGCAGTGTTTGTTCGTGTAGGTGAACGTGTTCCCCCAGATGTCTGTCATGTGCTGCTGCTGCAGATTTTGGGTGCCATCTCGCAGCGCGCCGCGCGTGCCCTCTAATGACACCTGACGGTGTGCGCCGTTGCCATGTGAATCGTTGAGTAAAAGATGTGTGCGGTTGTGCTCGTTATAAGCGGGAGCGTCATAGGTACGGTGCCGCATCTGACGAGTGTTCGGCGCATTGGGTCGTGGGAGGTCCTGGGATCAAATACCGTTTCTAACGGAACTTGCGACGTGTTCTGATCTGGTCCGTCCTTGAGGGGGGGGAGCAAGGAATGTTCATGCTGAGTGATGTGTCCTTCAAGACCGAGGTGCTCGAGACGCCCATGGGAACCTGACAGGGAGAGCTTCCCTGGACGGCTTCGAGGGGCGTATGTGTCTGGGCTGTTTTGGGCTATCGTGGACCGTCTTCGGGCCACCATCGCACTTTATTGGAGCTTCTTGAGGTCATCTCTGGGCAATCTTCAGGCCTGGCGCCGATTCGCCCGACCTCTTGGGCCGCTCTTTTGCCCTCTTGGGGCCACCTCGGAGGCCGAGAGTCTCATTGAGGCCGCACTGTGGCCCCAACGGGCTTCTCGGTCTCGGGCTTTCTCGTGGCTGTGTTTTGTGTGCCATCTTGCCTCTTCGGCTGCCGCAGAGGCAAGGTGGCAAACAACAACGCCAACGACTACACGTAATTCACTGAGCTTCTCAGAGGAAAGGGTTTTCAGGCATTCTTGGCCAGCTTGGTGTCGGGTATGCTGGCTTTGGCTATCCTAGCATGTGGGCAGCAGGTTGGGGCCATCTTGGGGCCAGCATGAGGCCTGACACCCATTGACCCTCGCTCTTGGCACGAGCCTTGGCGCGACTTCGGCCCCCGTTGTGTCCACATACCCCCTAGGAGCGCCCTCGCGCGAGCGGCCTGTATATAATACAGTCGGGGCCCTGAAGAAGGAACCCTTTCCGTTGGGGAGGGGCTCCGCGTTCCTTGAGTGTTTCGCAGCTTGCCTCAGGTTTTCCTTAGGTTTTCGAAACGAAATCGGATTTTAACTGATGGAAAAAAGGGGCCTCGTTCCGTATTTAGGGTTCCTTGGGTCAACGCCCCGATTGTACACCGGGCGGCTGGGTCCCCGGGCCCAGGGGCCCCACACCTTTCCAAAACTCCCCCCCCCCCGTACCAAACTTTCGTCCATGGGGCCGGTGGACCCTCTTCATCGCTCCGAGCGACTTTCCACGCCTCCAGGGGCCTCCAGGACAGCCCCAGAGATGCGAAGGGGCCACCAAGACGGAACAGCATGGCCAAAGAGGCTCCTAAGTGGCCGCACGCTGGCCAGAAGAGACCCCGAGGACCGCGCGGACGAGTCCGACAGGGCCCGCGAAAGGGCCTCAAGAGGCGAATTTGTTGACTAGTCGAACAGGATTCTGGCTCCAGGGGGAGTTCAAGAGGGCCCCAAGCGGCTTAAATTCGAGAACATATCGGGACACCACACGTTTTGAAGATCTCATTGTTTCGCTTCCAATGGGCTTCTGGGGCCTCTTCTGGATGGTCGTCAGACGGCCCAAGCCTGCCCCAAGAGGGCCCCACAGGACCACAACACGGCCCCCAGAGCGCCCCAGAGTCCCCCACGACGGCCCCAGAGACCGTCCAGAGTGCCCCTCAGACGGCTTCTGAAAGCGTCAGGCGGGCCAAGAGCGCTTCAGGTGAGCCCGAGGGAGGCCCAAGACCGTCCACCAGAGACCCGTGGACCCCTCAGGATGGCCCCGAGACGGCCCAAGACGGTTCCAAGACGGCCCTCGAGGCCGCCAAGATAGCTCCAGATGGCCCGTAGACGGCCCCAAGATGCCTCCCAAGACGCCACCCAGCGGCCTCCAGGGCGGTCAGGTCCTTGGAACACTGACAGAGAACTACGGGTGTCTGAAGACCTCGCCTCTTCTCTTCCGATGTGCCTCTGAGGCCTCAGGATAGTCCAAGAATGGCTCCACAGGAACCCGCGAGCCGCGAGCAGTAAAACAGCATGAGGTAGGAGAGACGCGCGATAAGGGAGGGACAGCAAGCGGAAGGGAGGAGCCAGAGGGAGGAGCAAGTAGAGGGGGAGAGGAGACGGAAGATGTATTGAGGAAGGCGAGCACGCAATCGGAGGAGTGCGACCAATATCTCAAACAGCTCGAAGCACTTGCAAGACAGGCGTGGCGATACGCATCCATTGTGTCGAGACGTTGACCTCTGCTGCGCTAGAACCTAAGCGCGCGCGAAGCGCGCGTGGTTCTAGCGCACTTTTTGTCAAACCTCCCCCCTCTGGGACGACCTTTTAGTCCCGGCAGGGTCCCGACTCTTTTCGGTACGCTTCTGGGCCGGGCCTGCTGTTCGGGGACCGCCAAACATCCCCCAGAGCGATCAGACAGCTGTCCCGAGCTATCCCGAAGACGGCCTCCACCAAGAAGCTGTCCAATCGACCTGAGAGGCCCCCAAGACGGCCCAAGAAGGCTCCAAGAAGACCCGGACGAGTGCCCCAAGAGATCAAACTTCTTTATCTTCCATGGGTGTTTAAATGACTGTTGCGTGGAAGCCTCTTCGGGCTTCCACAACGCTCCAAGACGACTCAAGACGCGCCCCAGAACCGCCCCGAGAAGGCCCAAGAGGCCCACAAGAAACCTTCAAGACGGCGTCAGAGGCCTCTTGTGCTTTCTTGGGGCGGTCTGGGGCGCCTCTTGCCAAGGGCATAAAAAAACGCCCCTACCCTGGTTTACGAGGCGCTGTGCGCTGAAACTCCTGTGGGCTGGCAGGGTAAACCCTGCGTGATGTGCCGCGTCCTGGCGGCTCTAGGCTTTGGGGGTTCCCAGGAGGTTTACAGACCACGCACTTGTAACCCAGGGTAGGGTCGTTTTTCATCCCTCAATCTTGAGCCGTCTTGAAGCGCTGCAGGCCCGGAAAAGCTGGAACGCAAGAATCAGTCAAGCTTCAGTAGAGAGTGACACGTGTTGGCCTCTCGGGGAACTCGTCGGGGTCTTCTTGGGGCCCTCTTGGGCCGTCTCTTGGGGGCCTCGTGGGCCGCTTGGGGTCTTCTTGGGGCCCTCTTGGGCCGTCTTTGGGGGCTTCTCGGGGCACTCGTCGGGATCTTCTTGGGACCCTCTTGGGCCGTCTCTTGGGGGCCTCGGGGGCCGCTTAGGGGTCGTCCGAGACCCCCTGGAGGCCGTCCTCGGGGCAGCCTCGGGGCAGCGTTGGGCCGTCCGGGCGGCCTCCCGACCGCTCTGGGGGCTGCGGGGCAGCCTCGGGGCAGCGTTGGGCCGTCCGGGCGGCCTCCCGACCGCTCTGGGGGCTGCTTGGCGGCTCCCCAACAGCTTGGCATCGCTCGGACGTGTGCATTGTTTCCTTCGGCGTGGACCATCGAGGAGCATCCTTGATCATTTGGCGAAACAACCACGCACGAAGCCGAAAAAGGCACAGGGAATGGACGTCCGAGCGATGGCCAGACAGCGGGCCTGGCCCAGAAGCGGCCCGACTGAAAGGAGGAGGGAGGAGGAGGGAGGAGGAGGGAGGAGGAGGGAGGGGGGACGAGGAGGAAGAGGAGGAGGAGGAGGAGGAGGAGGAGGAGGAGGAGGAGGAGAGGAGGAGGAGGAGGAAGGAGGAGGAGGAGGAGGAGGAGGAGGGAGGAGGAGGAGGAAGGAGGAGGAGGAGGAGGGAGCAGCGTGCTGTCCCTGGGCCCGGGGGAGCCCAGAAGCACGGGGCTTCTGAGGGCCTCGCCTCTGCTCTTCCAGTGTGCCTCTGAAGCTTCAGGATGGTCCAGCCATGGCTCCACGGGAGCCCGCGAGCAGGAATCGGGGGAGAAAAAGATACGGATACGTGTTGTCCCCCGTCGTTTTCGGCCTTTCCTGGTCCTCCTGGGGAATCCTCGTTGTCACCGCTGGATTCGCCTCGAAATTCTGGTCAGAACGCACCCCAAGAGAGGTCCGGGGACAACACGTATCCGTATCTTTCCGCCCCCCAAAGGAGAGTCGCATGAGATAGGAGAGAAGCGCGACAAGGGAGGGGATGGGGCAGCGAGCGGAAGGGAGGAGCCGGAGGGAGGAGAGTGCAGAGGGGGAGAGGAGACGGAAACTGTATTGAGGAGGGCGAGCACGCAATCGGAGGAATGCGACCAATATCTCAAACAGCTCGAAGCATTTGCAAGACAAGCGTGGCGATACGCATCATTTGTGTCGAGACGTTTGCCTGTGCTGCGCTAGAACCCAAGCGCGCGCGAAGCGCGCGCGTGGTTTCAGTATCTAGTCAATGGCCTTCGACACACCCCGCCACCGTGCCTGGGTTGCGGGTTTGAGGCCCCTTGGATGTTCGTTGGGATTTCGTCGAGGCCTCTCGGGGACCTCCTGGAGGCAGTTCTGATGCACCTGAAGGGGTTATTTTGGGGCCTCTCGGTTCTCTCGTGGCCTTTTGGGGAGCCTCTTGGCCTTTTGAGAGCCTCTTGGGGCCTCCTGGGCGCCTCTTGGGGCGGAAGGCTCGGATACTCAGTTCGTGTTACCCCCGCCCGGGCCCCACTTGTGTTCCCCCCCCCCCTGGGGCCCCACTTGGGGCCGTCTTGGGGCTCTCTTGGGCCGTCTGGGGCGTCTCTTGAGCAGTCTTGGAGTCGTCTTGGAGCCCTCTTGGTGCCCTCTTGGGCTGTCTTTGGGCCCTCTTTGGGGCCCCTGGGGCCGTCTTGGGGCGGTCTTGGGGCCTATTGGGACGTCTTGGAGCGTCGGAACCTCGACAAGTCGAGAACTCGTCTCTTGTCCCATCTGGAGACCCTCTTGGCCCCCAAGAAGTCATGCGGGAGCACACGACGCACCCCAGAGGGCTCGCGGGAAGACCCAAGAGATTTGAGAATTCGGGTCGGGAGCCTTAACATAGTCTTCAGGATTGAAGACTGAGCTCAGGGCTTGAGCAAGGGGCCTGGGGACACTCGACTTCCTGGCACAGAGGCACGGTGGCGGATCCAACTATAGGTAGACATGCACTTGTTTAAATGTATATTCAGGCATGAATCGATGTGTGTTTACACATATATTTATGTATATGATAAATGTGTTAATGTGTGCGTGCATGCGTATTCTATGCAATGTGAGCATATACACATGTGCATGGCTAGGTACATGCTTGTGCGTGCTCAACATGTCATCTACTTTCGTGCTGGTGGCTTACGTTAATCATGGGCTCAACCTCTTGTATATACACGTGTTGGCTTCATTTGGAACCGCTTAGGCGTGACCGGTTATATTTATTGCGATTTGGCCGCCGTAGTGATTGAAGGGGGTGCGCGTTATGATGTAGGAATTTCGTTATCGACGAAGTCGTTTCAATATTTGTACGTTGACGCAGGACAGATGGTGTTGCCACTCACGGGGCGACTGCAAGCCGATGGTGTCATAGTGCGTGTTGTTTCAAGGTGTGTGTCTACGTGCTACGCTGACCTAGCGCTCTGAGTATCGAAGACGCCTACGGCGAATCACCGCCGCCCCCCTCCCTTTGGAATCGCCCATGTGGCCGAGCGTTGTGGCAAGAGTTCTGCCAATCTATCGGGCCATGTGTTTCCCCAACCGTTGTGGAAAACTTTCGGGGAACACTTGGGGGAGAATGGCGGGGAAGATCAGCAGGTGGAGGAGGAGGAGAAGGAGGGGGAATCTTGGGAGCCTCTGGGGGCACTCTTGGGTCCTACTGGGAGCTTCCTGGGGGTTCTCTTGGAGGCATCTTGGGGGCCTCCGTGGGCCTCTTGGGGCCTTGGGGGCTTCTCGAGGGCTCTTTTGGCCGTCTTAAGGCATTCCTGGTGGCCCGTCTGACGCCGTCGGTCTTGGGGGCCTCTCTTGGCCGACTTGGGGCCCTCATGGGGTGCTGCAGGAAAGTCTTGGAGGCCATCTTCGGCGTCTTGGAGGCCTCCTGGGCCGTCTTGGGGACCTCGTGGGGCCGTCTTAGGGACCTCTGGTGCCGTTCTGACGCCATCCTCGAGGCTTCTTGGTCGGTCTGGGGGGATCATTGGCTCTTGGGCCGTCTCGGGCCGCCGGAAGTCCGACAAGAAGCAAACGCCAAAATTCTTTAACAACCTCGATGGAATCATTAGCTTCTTCGGGCCTTCCTGGAGTTCCTCTTGGAGGCCTCTGGGGCCGTCTTGGAGACCTCTTCGGGGCCTCTTGGGCCGTCTTTGTGGGCTCCTGGCCCGTCTGACGCCATCGGAAGCCCTCTTGGGGGCCTCTCTGTGCCGACTTGGGGCCCTCTTGGGGTGCTCCAGGGCCGTCTTGGAGGCCATCTTGCGCGTCTTGGAGGCCTCGTGGGACGTCTTGGGGACCTCTTGGGGCTGTCTTGGGGACCTCTTGGGCTATTCAAGGGCCATCTTGGAGGCCTCTTGGGCGACCTAGGGGCGATCTTTGGGGGCTTTGGGGCCGTCTCGGGCCGTCAGAAGGCCGAAACGAAGCAAATGCAAACAACCTGCAAACACCTCAGGGTTATCAATGAGTTTGGCCTCTGCGGGCCTTCCTGGAGGCCCTCTTGGAGGCCTCTTGGGCCGTCTTGGCGGCCTCTTGGGGGCCTGTTGGGTCTGTCTGCCGTCATCTTGAGGCCGTCTTGGAGGCTTCTTGGGCGATCTTGGCGGCATCTTGGACTCTCTTGGGCCATCTTCCAGACCATCCTGGACCATCTTGGGCGAACTTGGAGGCCATCTTGGCCGTCTTGGAGGCCGTCTTGGGCCATTTTGGAGCCATCTGGACCGGGAACATATTGGCAACCAACTCTTCCGCGTGGCTGGCGCTCTGGGCCGGAGCCCCAGGGGGAGTTTTTTATATAAAAATGAATGTAGCATGCCGCTGGCCTCTTGGGGCGTCTTGGCGGCCTCTCAGAGCCACCTGCTCTTGTGGCATCTTGGGGGCATCTTGGGGCGGAAAGGTCGAACCGTCGGTTCGGGTTCCCTTTGGGAGGCCCCACTTGGGGCTCTCTTGGGGCTCTCTTGGGCCGTCTGGGGCGCCTCTGGGGCCGTCTTGGGGCCGTCTTGGGGCCCTCTTGGGCTATCTTTGGGGCATCCGGGGTCGTCTTGGGGCGATCTTGGAGGCATCTTGGGCCGTCTTGAACGCCGTGAGGCCGAAAAGTCGTAGATGCTAGATCTGTCAGCTTGAGTTGGACGATGCTTGCTTCTCGGGGCCCTCTTGGGAGGCCTCTTGGGCCTCTCTTGGGGCGTCTTGGGCGCCTCTTCAGCCGTCTTCAGGCCATCTTGGGTGTCTTGGACCGATCGTTTGGCGATTTGGGGGCCCTCTTGCACCGTCTGGGGGCCTCTTGGGGAGCTCTTGGCCCGTCTCGGGGCCCCCTGGGGCCCGAAGAACTCATGCGACCATACCCGGGAGGCACGCGACAAGACCCGAGAGATTGGAGAATTTGGGGTCGCGGCACCTTGAGGAACCCTCAGTAATGAGGACTGAAGCTCGAGGGATTAGGCCAAGGACTCGAGGACACTCCAACTTGTGCATCAGGGTACGGTGGCGGATACTTGATGTGCTGACTCAGTGTAGTTGCCTTTTGTTTCATAGGGCTTGCGCGTGCCATCCATTTGCGCCCACAGTGTTCTGTGAGTATCACTGGCGTTGTGGTCGTCTTGTGACGCGATTTGCTTGTCGCTGCTTCCAGTATGGCGCGAAGACCTTGCTGATGCACATGGTCTTCCTCGTTCTGCGATTACGCCTGCTTCTGCATACCGAGAGGGACACCATGTTATTGAACGCGATTAATGTTGGAGGCCGTTGCGTATGACCTATTTGTGTGTTTAATACTATTTGTTTCGGCCGGTGGTCACTTCACACGAGTATGGACTTGTGTGTATATGTGTGTTCGGAGTTCCGCCAGTCTTGTTGCATGAGCATGGTCCAACCACCCCTCTCAGTGATGTGGCGGTGTAGCATTTGTTTGCGCAAGGCCTGGTCTCTGTGACATTGGCGTTGCATTTCGGATACAATATACTGTCCTGTCTGTCGGACTTCAGGGGGGGGGATCGTGCTGTCATGGGGAAAGGGGCTTGGATAGGCAGCGGATGAGATCATGGAATGAGACGCCATGATGTACCCTTCTATTGGTCGGGCTGCGTAGTTCCGATGATGAAAGAGGGCATGACAAAGCGCGTCAGTAATTCGCATGGTTCGCGCCTCGCTGGCTTTGAAAACTGCAGTGGTAGTCGCGCGTGCCAGGATACCGCATGCGAGCGCACCTTTGCAGCTACAACATAGGGACGAGATGCTATAGGATACGCGAGAGTGGGATGTGATATGGTTTCAGAACGGTGTTGCAGAGGGGGTTTTCGCTAGGGGCAGTATTCTGATAGCAGGAATCAGACCAACTCGATGCGCCCATGAGGCAGAACGCAGTCGTTTGTAACCTGCGCCCGAGGCCAACCTGAAAAGACAGCATTTCATCGTGTGCTTGCGCACTGCTGTGCTCCATACTGTAAATTGCGCAACAGATCTTGCGCCACGTAGCTTGTTTCCGCATATATTTCACCTTACACCACGTAGCTTGCACCACAAAGATGGCACCGCATAACTTGCACCACCTAGCGTGCATTTCATAGCTTGCAACGCATCGCGTGCACATAGCTTACACCACGTAGCTTGCACCGCATAGCTCGCACCACATGTAATGCACCACCTAGCTTTCACAACATAGTTTGCACGACATAGATTTCTCCACGTATCTTGCACCATATAGCGTGCAACTCATACACTGCAGGACATCAGCACACATGCACGGCGCACTAACTCGTTGTCTGGAGCCCACGCTGGCAGTTCTCGCTGTTGTGCTGAATGAAACGCCCTTCGCTGCATCAATTGGACCATGTCCTGGTGAAGCCACTGGTGCACGTTCACAAAGCCGTTCTCCCTTCCGCTGGAGGAGGAGGAGGAGGAGGAGGAGGAGCATGAGGATGAGGAGGATCTTTCTCCCAGGGGCGAAGGTTCACTTCATCTCTTCCGCGAAAGCCCGAGCAATTGCCGCGGGAACCACGGAGCATAACGCATCTGTGGTATCGTTTGCGGGTGCCGGCGGAGTCCCGTCTCACCTTTCCTCGTCCCCAGCGGTGCCCCCGCGTGCTGCGTTTTTCCCCGCCCCCGGCAGGATCCTTGAGTGTTTTCACCACCCACCAAACCACCCCAACCTAAGCCGAAGGCCCAACTTTACCCTCCATTTCCAGTGGGGGGGGGGTCGGTGAACATTGACAAAACACATATGGAACCCGACCCCCCCCAAACCCGAAATTGGGGTCTTCGGGTGAGGTTGGGGCGGGCTGGCAGGTAGCCATGTTTCAGGTCTACCAGTTTTGGCCCGATCCTTCACGGAGGCCCGCCGTGAGGCGCTCCGTCTGCGGACTTGTGGGTGCAGTGTTCGAGGGGAGCGAACGCAGCTGCCATATTCGAGGGCAACGTGGGAGTCCTCGCAGCAGCAGCCTGCACTTTTCGACGGGTCAGAAATTGGCAGGTTCCGCTATCTTTCGATTACGTTGCTGGGTTGCCTACTTGGTCGGTTGCTGCGTTGCCTCTGGAACTCTACTGCTAAATCGTCATCATGGTCGTCGTCCGCAAACTTGCTATGACAGGTTGCTTTGACAGGTTGGGCTGTGCCACTATCAGTATGACGTTTGCTTTGCCTCTGATATGCTTGCTCGGTGCGAATACCAGAAGTTTCAAATTACATTTCGAATAAGGGCGACTGCTGGGTTGCAGCAGGCGGACAAGCCATCCGCCTATGGATGGGAGATATAGGCGTGGATGTTGCAAAGCAGAGGTGCAAAAGAGGTTGGCGTCTGGAGGACCATTACGATGTGTTGTATTACGTTGGTGCAGCTGTGGTGGTAGCTATCATTACCGAGGTGGGGCGCAGCCTGGCTGTACGTAGATTGGCAGCAACAGCAGCAACGAGAGCAGTACGTAGGCAGTGCGTGTGGAGATGGGCCACGTGGATGTGATTGGAATTGCGCGAGGGTCATGCCTCAAGTGGTTGGTACAGTGGAGGCCCCGATACATAATGTCCATGCCGTACGCGCTACGTCGCAAGCACGCGAGACGATTCGAAGTTGGGCAGAATTTGCTTCAGTTTCCTTGTACGTTTCCGTTTGTATGTTTGTCCACCGTTTTGTTCATTGTCTTTTTCTGCACGTTGGGTCGGGTCCGCGCCGCTAGCTCCTTCTCTGGCCTGCAGCTACTGGCTGAGGCATGTCGCCGTCGGGTGGGGGGGGGAGGGGAGGATTCCTCACCTCTGGTTCCCACCTGCTGGAACTGAGTGCCCTCGGTCGTGCGTCCGAGCGCGTGGCTTCTTCCTGCCGTGGTTGCATCAGGGCTGGTCCTGCCGCGCAGAGTTTCGAGGATTCCACGCACGCGCAAGGACGACAGGTGAAAGGAATCTGTGCCCCGATGGCAGTGCTTTGAAAGTGGCGGTCCACCGACTGCCACCCAGGGCTTTTTTTTACGTAGGCATCTTGGTCGCGAAGAGTTGGGCCATGCACGCGTCAGTGAGACCAATGTGCTCTATGGTGTAACTGCATGCGTTCGCAAGTCTGTGTAGGTGCTGTGGTACTCTCACTGTCAATGTGTTCTGGCAGCCAGTGCAGTTGCACAGGGTGGTCGCATGCCGCCTTCATGTATGGTGCCCCACCACTCGCTTGCCCATGGAGTTGCATCCTTGAGCAGGAGCGCCAAGGATCCGGTGCGGTCGGGCTAACGCGGGCTGGGCAATTGCTAGTTACGCCCAGGCAGAAGATTCGGCCAGTGCTCAAGACAGGCAGTTGTCGCCTAATCTTCGTGGTGATGTGTGCTTTTGCCAGGTGGTCGGTGCCATAGTGGGCCAGGCCTTCGAGGTGGATAACCTGAGGTCGGGTGTGGGGTTTGCGAGTCATGGGCAGTATTCAGGACACGAGCGACGTACACGCCCACATCCTCTGAGTGTTATGTTTCCTCTATTGCTCCTCTTCCCCATCCTCCCACAGTACTGTTGTATATGTTGGGCCTCACGCGATGTCGGATCACATGATAGTTGCCGTTTTTTTTTTCTACGTATTCCAGACGTTTGTTTTACGACGAAGTCTATTGCTCTCCCTGGTTCGACAAAAAGGCTTCATGAGGGGCCATGAGGTCCCAGGAGTCCTCTTGGGGCCCAGCAGGATCCGAGAGGCCACTCACGGCCCCAGGCGGCCCCATGTGGGATGGTCTTGTATGGCATTGCGGTCTGGCACCGTGACGACACTAACTCAGGGCAGCCGTTTGGTGGTGGAGGTGATCGCGGGATCGCCTTGGGCGAGAGACGGGGGGCAAAGGCGGGGCGGGAGGAAGAGCGGGCGGGAGGAGTGGGTGAGGGCTCGTCGCCCTTGGCGTGCGAGGCGAGGAGGATGGGGACTGCGTCCATGATGGTTTCCTATCCATCTGCTCACGAATTCCCCAAGCCTCCTTGTGGTTTGGGCCCTCGATTTGGAAAGAGCACCTGTTGCTCACCTCATTCGTTTCCCCCTACTCCTTCCGCCCCCATCCAAGATCTCCTTCCTCTCCGTGCGCCTCCTGCTTTCTGCGTGCCCTCTTGTATGTGTTCCCTTCTCTCTCTCTCCTCGCCTGCCTGGGTGCTGCCAGGCTTGCACATGTCGTGGCTTTCCTGAGCCACTTGTGGTCCAGCGAAACGGTGACCCCCCAAGGGAGGACCATATTTGAACCGCCCTCCAAACGTGGACTGTGTGCACATCGGGCCACGCAAACTGATGGAGCGTCCCAAGCGAGGCAAGTCGTTGCCAAGGAACCACCCTCCATCTGTGGGCTGCTGCGCGAATTGGAGTTTCGGTGTGCAGTCGAGCCGAGGGCCTCTCGTTTGTGGGCCACTCTTTACATCTTCGTGGCCGAGGACCGCCGAGGCCTGAACAGCTCCTGCGGTCCTTACACTGCACCCCGATGGTAGCACGATGGTGGTACAAAGGAGTGGGGAACATTCATGCAACGTGCAGTTTTGAAGAGGAGCGAGTTTTCATCAGTTTGGGCTTTGGAGAAAAGCGGAAGACGAATTTGCGCGGCGTGCAGACGAGGGCCACAGTTCGGAAATTGCGTGTGGTCCGCCCGTGCAGTTTTACAACACGTGAAGACGAGCGTGCGCGGAGCCAAGGCGGTCGCCACATTTTGAAAGTGGCCTGTGCCTCATCCGTGTAAGTGTTGGGGCCTTGTAGGACGAATGCGCGCGGCGCCATGCCGAGAACCACACGATATGTGTGGTGTATGTCTGTAGCAAAACGCCCGATCCGCCCCACCGATCTTTCGATATGTTTGGTTGTGCGACGCGGAGGCGCCATCGTGCTTTTACAGGATTTGCCTTCCGCTGGAAAGTGCTCGCTTATAAAAGCCATCGCTCGCAGGGCAGGCTCGTGACGTAGCTGGACGCTTTAATACCACTCGTGTGCACGGCGCTCGAAGTAGCTAGATAGCTTCGCCTCTTCACGATCGCGCCACCGAGCTTTTCATCGTGCTGCTGTGTGCGCTCCCCTTTTCTCCCCTCCAACAGTTCGCTGACACAAAGAAAGTGAAGGTGTCACCGATCGGAGCGAGTGGTCCTTTTGTTTTTGGTATACTATATCTTTTCTTCCACGGTCAGATTCCACTGCCCCGGGCCACGTTCAGTCTCAACAAACCACGCCCCAGGGACGGAATTTCGTGTGCCAAACCCACGACCAGGACTCTCGCCCAGCCGCAGGGCTCTTTGAGTATGGTATGCCAAGATGTTCGGGCGGAATGGTTCCGTTCACGCGAATCCGTCTCAAATCGCACGCGTGTCCGCTGGTTCGGCTTTCCATCTTCACAGGCGCACTTCGCTGCCGAGCAGCCCGCTGCAGCCTCGGCCGCGACGACCCTCCCGCCGATGCGGACCAGGAGTGCCCGCTGCCTCGGCGCGAGCAGACATCGCCGCGTGTTTCAGCTGCCGCTGCCTGAGGCCGCACGCGCGCGCCCGAACTCTGCCGATTCTCAGCCGCCGGGGGTTCCTTCCCTCTCCCGATCGAAAGGACTATCAAGCCTGCTCGGATGCTGATGTGTTTTGTGTGCCAAGGGAAGGTAGCTTTCGCCCTCCAGGGGCTCTTCAGCCGAAATGGCACTGCACAGAAGCATCGGATGAAAGGTCGCTCGCATGTACAATTTTCTATGCTTATCCACCCGCTCTGGTGCGCCCGGTGTCCGGCGCGGCCCGTCGGCTCTGCAGGCGTGCTCGCGTCCGCGGGCGCCGCGAACACAAAAAGGTTGAGATGTCCTCGCCGCCTCCTCACTGCCGGCGGGGTGTGGCGCCTGGCGTGGCCCAGGGCCCGCCGCCGTGGGGCTCAGCGGTGCGCTGGTTTGGGGGGCTTGCGGCTTGCGCTGGAACTCATGGCTCAAACCTTTCGCTGGCGGTGGGCCTTCGAGTTCAAAGGTGATTCATGCGAGTAGGGGTGGGTCACTCCTATCCGCGTCCGCGAGGAGACGGGTGAGAAAGGGGGGGTGGAGGGAGGAGAGATGAGGGGGGGAGTGAGGAGAAGGAGGAGGAGGAGGAGGAGGAGGAGGAGGCGTCAATCGCGCACAGCTTGGCGCGAACGACGCTATGGTAAGTATGGGGGAGGAGTAGGAGGTCACGTGGAGCTTCCGAGGCTCTCCGTATTACCGCGCGAGCGCGGCATCGTCTCTGCATTGCCGCGCGAGACTCATGGCCGCGAGACCCCCCGCCACTTGGCATGACATGGGGACCAATCTTCATGACAGGCGGTGCTCTCCGTGCGGGGCCTTGCCTTAACACGTCGACCCAGCTATAAAGGAAGACACAGAGCGATGGGGTCGACAGTTCCAGTCACTTACAGTATTTCCTTAAGAGGTTGAAGGGCCAAACATTTCATGTCTCCCGAGCAAAACTATGCCGACACATCAAACTTCTACTTGAACCAAGCATGGACAGTTGTTGTGACGTTCTTGTCTTGCTCACGACGTCGGCCAGCGGAGCCCAGGGGAAAGGAACGTCCGAAGCCGACCCGCGGCTAGGTTCGAGAGCAGGCGCTGGCCGTTGGCCGTTGGCTCAGATTGCGGAGAGCCGCGCACCGTATCGCGTGTGCGATGCGCTACGCGCGGCTCGAACGCCAGACTCGGCGCTCGGCCTGCCAGTGGCAGCAGCTCTGCAGAGACGTCGCGCCTTCAAACCATTACGACAGAGAGTTGATTGAGGCTCGGCGCGGAGTGGTGCGTTTGACGGGTACATGCCCGAAGTGTGCTTATTCTTGTGAGCGAGAGCATGCAGCTCCGTGCTCTTCCTGTCACGACAGCTAGTTGAGGTCTGGCGTGATCCCTGCCCAAGTTGAGCAGTTCATCATGGCGACCGGGAACTTTGTAGAGGCGCCCCCCTGCATTGCACGCCCTTTTCTGCGCTACATCTCGCGGCACTGCGACGTTGGATGTGATGACCCCCGCCCCCCCTGTGGTAGGAATGACTGAAGCTTTGCGTCCAGGAAACGCGTGGGCAAGATTGCACGTATGGCAACCAGCGGTGAGAACAATCTATTCAGCTATGCGACAGACCTTGGCTGGTATCACCAGGCGGACAATAGGAGGGAAGGGGAGGAGGGTGGAGAGGGGGTGCAGACGAATGGCAATCGAAGACGCGCCGCGCGCCATAGCATGCATACGCTGTGTCCGCTGCTGTCTCGGACGACCCCGGTGTTGAAATGTGTACCACTTTTCGGGAACCTTGAGACAGGGGTCAACGCAAACGGGGGTCAGCCAGGGCGCCAGATCCTGCAGGATCCTGCGAAGGCCCCCTCTGGCTGACCCGGGTTAGCGAGCCGCTCGTGGCCGCGAGGCGGCCGCGCATATTGGCTGACCCGGGTTTGCGAAGACCTGCGTTGCAGTTTTTTTTTCTGCATTGCAGTTTTTGGTTTCCTGCTGACCCGGGTCTGGATTGACCCGGGTCAGAAGATCCCCGAACTTTGGGCTCAGGAGGGGGGGGGCTGGCTGGCCTGGCGGGCCGTTCCCCAGATCTGCGTGGGAACTTGCTCGTGGCCGAGGCCCGCCGCGGCCGGGAACGTCGCCCCGTTCCTTGCCCCGCGCCCCTCGCGGTAGCACGAGGCGCTCAAGAGGGCGCCGGCTCCTCCTCCGCCGCCTCCTCCTCCTCCGCCTTCTCCTCCTCCTCCTCCTCCTCCTCCTCCTCCTCCGCCTCCTCCGCCTCCTCCTCCTCCTCCTCCTCCTCCTCCTCCTCCTCCTCCTCCTCCTCCTCCTCCTCCTCCTCCTCCTCCTCCCCCTCCTCCTCCCCCTCCGCCTCCTCCCCCTCCCCCTCCCCCTTCCGCCTTCTCCTCCTCAGAGCTTGTGTCGTTTCGGATGCTCATGTTCGGACGACATTGCTCATTACATATTATGCCCACCGCTGTGGGCTGCGGCCTCCCCCCAAGCCACGTCATTCCTCCCCCCTGATCCCTGGGTTCGTCTCGGTCTGGGGGATGAGTCCGACTATGACAGCTTGGAGGGCGGTAGACATCGGGTCCATGAGACGGTGGCTGTCAACTTCCATATTTACCGCAAGCTGCGGGGTTCACTGCAGCCACAGACCGCCGCCTCGGCTGCGCAGCTCTCTCAGGCGCGCGCCGCCGCCAGGGCTGCTCTCTCATTGTAAGCACAGCACTGACCTCCCCAAGGTACGTGCGCTCCTCCTCCTCCTCCTCCCCCTCCTCCTCCTCCTCCCCCGCCTCCTCCCCCTCCGCCTCCTCCCCCTCCCCTCCCCCTTCCGCCTTCTCATCCTCCTCATCCTCCTCGTGCCCTCCTTGCTCGCACCCCTGCCTGCCTGGCCCCCAGGCGCCCCGCCAGGGCCTGCCACTCTCCCGCCGCACGAGCCCTCTGAGGAGGCCCGTTTCTTTTCACTTCCCCCCAAGCGCGCCGCCGAGCGCGGAGGACGTGGGCAGGGGGGCCTCCGCCCCGCGGACTGCCTGGGGCGCGCCACTGGCGCAGAACGCACAAGCTTCCGTGGCGACGCGGGGGCGGTGCGCGGTCGAGGCGCTGAGGGGACGGACCGCTCTTGGCTCAGGATGGGCTCTCAATCTCGGGCTGGTCTTCAGACCTAGGTCAGGAGACCAATAGCCTTTCAACTGGAGGCCGTTCCTCAGATGCAGGTCGGGCCTATGCATGTCAGAAGCCCGCCACGGCCAGACAAGCTCTGATGTGCTCCTGATGGTACAACGGTGCCGCTGTCCTTCACCACGGCAGAAGAGAACACACTGTACAACGGGCCCGCGGGCACACTCCGCCAGCCCGTGCGGAGAAATCACTGCGGTCCACTCGGAGGTGGGGGTCGTGCTTCGGGTCCGCAGCGCCTGCCTGCCCCTCCTCCACCTCCTCCTCGGCTCGCGCTGCGCGCGCGCGCCAGTAGCGGCACCGGGCTTTCCGTTTTCATCAAGTGGTTAATGCCCCACTGTTCAATGTCCAGCTGCCTGCGGCAAAACCCGCCACCGTGCGTGCCTGTGCAAGAGCGTTGCAGAACGGAGACGGAGTGTAGGAACACCGCAAGTTCGACGAGTGGTCTGATAGGGATGGGTCGTGAGCTCGACATCGTCGTCGTCGTCCGCGCGGTAGGAATGAGGTCGCGCCCACACCCCGCGGCAGTTCAGCGAGGGGTCTGAACTGGGGGCGGTCCTGATGCCGACATCGTCTTCGTCTGCGCGGTACGAAGGGGGAGGAGGAGGAGGAGGAGGAGGAGGAGGAGGAGGAGGAGGAGGAGGAGGGGAGGAGGAGGAGGAGGAGGGGGAGGGGGAACAATAATAATATCAATAAGACGAAGAAGACAAAGAGTACCAATACGTATGAACATAAGAACAATAATACCAATACTATTAATACTACTACTTCTACGAATAATAATAACTAATAATATTAATATTAAAAATAATAAAATAATAGTAATGATAAATAATGATAGTAATAATAATGATATAATAATAATACTAATAATAACACCAATAATAATAATAACAATAATAATAATACTAATACTAATACTAATACTACTAATAATAATAATAATACTAATAATACTAATAATAATAGTAGTAATAATAATAATAATATAAGACGAAGAAGAAGAATAATAATAATAATAAGAAGAAGAAGAAGACGAAGAAGAAGAAGAAGAAGAAGAGGAAAAGGAGGAGGAGGAGAGGGAACAACGAACACGAGGAGGAGACAGCTCGTAGAGGCCCTCTTGAGGCATCCTGGGGGCCTCCTGGGAGACTCCTGTTGGGCCTCTTGGGTGCCTCCTTGGGGCCTCCTGGGCCTCTTGGAGGCCTCTCTGGGGCGTCTTGGGCCGTCTTCGAGAGGCGATCCGCCCGTCTGTCGCCGTCGGGTGCCGTCATGTGGGCCTCTCTGAGGCGTCTTGGCGCCCTCTTGGAGCGCTTTATGGCCGTCTTGGGACTTCTTGGGAGCCTTTTGGGCGATCTGGGGGTCCTGTTGAACTGACTCGGGGCCTTCCTTGGGAACTCACTGTCCGTCTTCGAGCTATCCTGGAAGCCCCTTGGGCCGTCTTGGGCGATCGGAAACCCAAATCTGCAAGAACTTCAGCATGTGTCAAAACCTTTTTGTAGTATCAATGATTTGGGTATCCTCGGGCTCTCCTGGAGGGCCCCTTCGAGCACTGTAGGCCATCTTGGCCGTTCGGAGGCCGCGAAGACCACCGGAAAACAGTTTCGGAGGGGGCGGTTCCTCAAGCACGCGCGCGGCGATGGGCGGGGGCGGGTCTAGAGAGTTAACAAGAACCTCCCCGACAACAGACGAGCATTCTGACACGCCAGCTCCGTGCAGGCACTGTGGTAGGCCTTTCCGAGCCTCCCGCCCCGCGGAGCGCAGCGACACGCTCTCCGCTCGCAAGGCATGGCATGTCGCCCGGGGCGCTGCCCCGAAGCGCGAAGCAGGAGTTCCCGACCGTAGAATCCCAGAGCTCCGACGCACGGGCCCTCAAAGTCTCGAGCGGCTGTCGTCCCAGCTCCATCTTCGGTTGCCCCGGTTCGGGTGGTGCTAATTCGACGTGCCCTTGGCCCAGGGTGCCCCCAGCTTCTCGCTCCAGCTTGGAACCCCTGGGGCCCCCTGGGCCTCGAGAGGCGTACAGTCGGGCCGCTGAAGAAGGAGCCTTTCTCGTTTGGGAGGGGCTCCGTGTTCCTTAGTTGTTTTACAGTGCTCCATGGGTTTTCCTGAGGTCGTCCATGGAACATCAGAGTTTCACTGATGGGAAGAAGGGGCCTCGTTCCTGATGTGTCGTTCCGTAGGTCGGCGCCCCGACTGTACTCTGGAGGCCGTGAGGGCTTCCCTGGAAATCCTGGGGGCACCTGAGGCCAGGGGCACTCCCGGCAGCACCAGACAGTATGGTGCCCCGAGAGCGCGCCCGCGGCGGCCGAGCCCCAGGAGCAGCCGCCGGGCTGGAGCGGCCCTGGCGGCGGCGGAGAGCCGTCGACGCCCCGGGGCCTCGAACTCCGACGGACGCCGCCGCGGACCTGCCCGATCGGTGGACCGCCTCTGGTCGCAGGCCCAGAGGTGGACACCAACACCAACATCGGCGGTGTGCCTCCACCGGCGGGAGAGGATCCCGATCTCGGTGATGGTGGTGATATTCTGGCTTCCAAGGTGACCGAGCTATGACCACCAACACCGGAATCTAGGATCATCTTCGCCCTGTGGAGGCAACCCCTTGTGTCGGTGTTGGTGCCCATTTCCAGGCCTCCAATCTGGGTTCCATAAGGGGAGCGAAGAGTGCGGCATCATCATAAGAGCTCGGAGGTCCGCGCGGATTTCTCGGATCCGCGCTGGACCCCCTGGCGGCGCCTCCGGCGCCGCCACTGGCGAGGGGGTCCGGCGCCTTTCCGAGAAATCCGCTCCTCGTTGCCCTACTTATGGACGCCGCCGCGTTCGGCCGTCCTCCGCGCGCGCGCGCCGTCGGCGGTTCTGGAGCGGTCGGCGACGGCCGTCTCGCCGGCCCGCCTTGGGGGGCCTCTCCCCCTCCCCCTCGCGGCTGCGAATGGCGGGGGAGGAGGCGGCGGAGGAGGCGGCCGAGGACCGGGGGAGGACAAAACCAAAACACGAACAGAGCCTTTCGGAGGTCCGCGCGGCTCCCTTGGATCGGCGCTGGGCCCTCCCTGGCGGCGCCTCCAGCGCCACCCCTGGCGCGCTCTGCGTGCCTGGGAGGGTGGGTCCAGCGCCGACCTTAGAAATCCGCGCGGACTTCTGACAGCTTACAGTCGACACTGACAGTAAGGATGATCGACTTCCCAAGGGTACCCTTGCATCCTTGCCTCTTCGGTCATGTTCGTTCCATCCTCAGCCACTCTCGATGGCCGGCCCCGCTCGACGTCCTTACCGTGCATCCCTGTGATTCATGTTGACTGTGTGCTTCGGTATTGTTTGCTGTCCCCCCCGAGGCGGCGGAGGAGGCTGACGCTGCGCGATCGCAGCCCTCGGCGCCCGGGGGGGGCGGCCACTGTCCTCCCGCACCACTCCCGTCTGGGCCCGTCCTCGGCCCAGGGCGGGCCCGCGCTGGAGCGACGCAGCATTTGTTTGATCTGCAGGGGCCGCTGCCCGTCGCCCTTGCCGCCTCCTCCTCCTCCTCCTCCTCCTCCTCCTCCTCCTCCTCCTCCTCCTCCTCCTCCTCCTCCTCCTCCTTCTCCTCCTCCTGCTCCCCCTCTTCCTCCTCCTCTTCCTCCTCCTACTCGCCCTCATCGCCGTGGTGAGGCGCATCTGGCGGGACGCGGGGCGAGAGCGAGCCTCTTCCGCTAAGAGCTCCGCGGGGCGCGCGCGGCTTCGATTGACAGAGAGGGGGGCGAGGGCGAGCGACGCAGCAAGACGGGGTCGCCTTTGCCGACGTTGGCGCGTAAGCTGCCCGCGTAAGGTCGCGCGCAGGCGCCCTCGTCTCCGATGTGGCGTGCCGCGCCAGCGGCCCGCGTAAGCTGCGGCGTAAGGTCGCCATGCCATCTCGCGTAAGACCCGTTTCTTTTCATCGCTCACGTGCCTTCTTGGCAAGGCCTGGAGCAGATCGTTCCCACAAAGACCTCCCAGGAGTTGCCTCTTGAGGGCGGGCTCGGAGTGGGATGCAACAATCCCCAATTGCCCATTCATCCCCGACATGCGTCTGATAGCCCACTCCACCCAGGAACGTGCGGTTTCCCAATCGGGGGCCTTCTACCAATCTATCAGCGATGTATCGCCGATTCCAGCTCGATATCTCTCATTTCCCCGCCTTGAGTCGGTCCCCCCCAGAAGGCCATCGGCGCGGCGCTAGTATATCCGTGCGAGAAACCCAGCCTATTCTGTTATAATTCTTTGTAACCTTGCTTAGTCCAGCGATTCGGTCGGGCTTCATCTTGGCCTCAACCTAAGCCAATCCAGCCATGGCCCCTCAAGCGGCCCTGCAACAGCCCCACGCCGTTCCCACGGAGATTCCCGAGGAAGTCGCCTCCAAAGAGAATCCGTAACGTCCACTACTGAGGATCGCCCCCCCCCCTCCCCCCCCCGTCCTCCCCCCCCCCCCGTAACGAGGGGGGAGGAGAACGAGGAGGAGGAGGAGGAACGAAGGACATGGAGGAGGAGGAGGAGGAGGAGGAGGAGGAGGAGGAGGAGGAGGAGGAGGAGGAGGCAGGAGGAGGGGGGGGGCGGCGGTTCCCCCACCGGCATGGCGCGGTGCTCACGGGCATGCTGTGGCGCCGACGTGCGTGACTTCGGTGCTCGCAGGCATGCTGTGGCGCTCGCGGGCCCGTCCGCGTCCCTCCCTCCCCCCCCGTAATGGCCGTTACGGGAGGGGGAAACAAAGGATTGCCACGCGACGTAGCCGACCCATCTACAACGATTGACCCGAGCGGTTGGACACAGTCATTGCGGATCATGGCGTGACAAGGACTGACATGTGTCGTGAGAGCGACATGGGGGGGGGGGCTCACGCGCCGCGGAACTCACAGGACACCAGGAGGAGGGAGAAGGCGGCATGGGCGGAGGCATGCCGGAGGCCCGATTGGCAAAGGGGCGGAGCGAAACGGACAGGGACGATCAGGGGAGGGCGATATGTCGCCGAAGCAGCAGCAGTAGCAGAAGCAAGGGCAAGGAGGGACCGGACGACGACCAAGGAGGAAGGAGGAAGGGCGGAGCAACGTTTCAACTCTCACACGTGTGCAGCGGCATCCCGAGAACAGCTGTTTATAGAGGCCGTGCAAGAGCTGAGCGAGGCCGAGCTGCACTGCCAGCTGTTTGGCCTGTTTCCTGCACTGGCGTTGAACGCGCCCAGTGCGCCACCGGGTGCGCGGGCGGCCCGCGGGAAAGGAACGCTTGGCCCGGGTCTCGCGTCATCAGGAGATGAGCTACCACCGCTGCCATGGAGAACGTGGCATGAAGATGCAACTGCATGGAGTCCAATTTGTCCGCGTCCTTGCGCAGTGCGTATTTCGAACGAGCTCGAGGTCTGCGGATCCCTTTCCCCTGCCTCTCTCCCCCCAACCAACCTTCGAAAGGTGCGTAAGTTTTGCAGGTCAGCCCCCCACGAGGGATGGTGAGGTCTAGTCAGAGTCTACGTCAAGACGCCATTCCGCTGATCCAGCCAGCAGTCCCCGGCAGTGGCGACCATTTCGCAGTTCGCCTCTCCCCAGGGATTGCGACGTCCAGTTTGAATATATGGGAAGACGTCACTCCGCTGACCCTCCCAGCAGCTTTCGAAAGTGGCGACGCGTTTGCAGTTCGCAGACCCTCCCCCCCCGGAATGGAGGCCTAGCCTGGTTCTGCGATAGGACGTCACTCCGCTGACGTTCCCAGCAGGCCTCGAAAGTGGCAGCGTTTTTGCAGTTCGCAGCCCCCCCAGGGATGGCGAGGTCCAGTTTGAATCTGCGATAAGACGTCACTCCGCTGACTCCCTCAGCAGCCTTCGAAATTGGCGACGCTTTCGCAATCCACATGCTCTCTATGGGATGACCAGGTCTAGTTTGAATATACGGTAAGACGTCATTCCGTTCGGTCCTCAGCAGCCCTCGAAATTGGTGACAGATTTGCAGTTCAAACACCTCGGGCACCCCCCCAGCCATCGCGAGATTACAGTAAGACGTCGCTCCGCTAACCTCCCCAGCAGCCCTTGAAATTGGTGACAGTTCGCACTTCGCACCTTTCCCAGGGATGGAGGGATGGCGAGGTCTACTATGACTCCGCGGTAATCGTCACTGTGTTGCCCCCCCCCCCCGCCGCCAGTAGCAGCCATCGAAAGTGGCGACATGTTTGCAGCTCGCAGCCCCCCAGGGATGGCCAGGTTTAGTCCGAAGCTGCAGTAATGCGTCATTGCGCTGGCCCCCCAGCAACCCTCGAAAGTGGCGACCGTTTGGCAGCTCGCAGCCTCCTCCAGGGCTGGCGAAGTGTAGTCGGAATCTGCGGTTGATGAGGTCTATCTGAATCTGCGGTAATGCGTCATTGTGCGACCCTCCCGGCAGCCGTCGAAAGTTGCGACATTTTTGCAGCTCGCAGCCCCCCAGGGATGGCGAGTGTAGTCTGAACTTGCGGTAAGGTGTCACTGCGGCGCTGCTGGCCTTCCAAGCACCCCTCGAAAGTGGTGACAGTTTCGCATTGAGTTGTCGTCAGGATGGCAAGGTCCAGTCTGAATCAACACCGCCATCGGAAAGTGACGACGTCCCCACCTAGTCTGAATGTGTCAGCGACAAGGAAGACATCAATGTGCTGGCCTCCCCCCCCCAGCAGGCCTCGAAAGTGGCGACAGTTTCGCAGTTCGAGTCCCCCGAGGGCCGAAGAGGCAGTAGGAAACGAGGAGGCGAGGGGAACAAAGTGGATGGGAGGAGAAGGTTATGATGTTCCAACTTACCTTAGCCTTGTTCACCAAAAAGAATTTCGTGCACCAAGAAGGTACCGACACTTGAAGGTTTTCACGTGTCGGGCCCTGGGAGGCGATACTCGTCCGACATTGTTTCGATACTGCTCTGGGTGCTCGAAATTATGTTTAAGATGTGGTCATAAGTACGATGTGAGCAACATGGGGAGAAGGGAAAGGAAGTGGAGACCGCGATCCTCTGTTCAAAACAAGACCCCAACGGAGGACTGGAAACAATGTCCTGTCCGGCCCTGGCCTTTGAAGAGGTCCTGACAGCCCCCTCGCGGTTCCCGTGAAAACCCCCGAGGAGGTGCTTCGCAATGGGATCGGGTCACGACGCAACCCCTGGCACCGGCGCTGGTATGGTCCGTCCAGGATTGCAGGCGCGGCGCGGGTGGACAGCCGCCACCCTCTCCGAAGGCATCCCCGACCAGGGACGGGCTGCGGCCGTTGCGGCCGCTGGGGGCGCAGCCCGTGTCGGCGGCCTCGCTGCTGCTGGGCGGCAAGGCCCCGGGGCCGTCGGCGTGAGCGCGGACGGGGAGGGGGAGGGGGAGGGGGGGGGGCGCAGGGGCTAGGGGAAGGGGCGGGGAGGAGAGGGAGAGGGGAGGGAATGGGGGGGGAGACGGGGGGAGGGAGGGGAAGGAAGGATCAGAGGCGGAGGAGGAGAGGCAGTTTCTTCGCTACCAGCAGGAGGTAAGGTGGAGGCGAATGGGACCGCACAACTCTGCCGCCAGGCAGCACCGTCCACCCACACCTCCGCCAGGCAGCAGGGAGGCACAGGCGGGCGATCCAAGAGGAGGGGCAACAAAGAATTGGGGGCCCGAGGGAGAGTTCGGGATAGCATCGACAAGCCCGAGTAAAGACATGCCCCCGCTTCGGACATCCGTGTCCCTGACGAGCACGGAGCAGTCGGTGGTGGGGAGGGGGGCCGGCCCCCAAAGGCGCAGCCGCAGCGGTTCGTGTTAAGGTGGGGGGCGTCCAGCGTGCCAGAGCGCACAGGCACAGGGGGAATGTCGCTGACAGGCGCAGTCGGTGGGTTTAGAGGGCCTCGGCCCTCGGCCCCCTTCCGGTGCTCATCGATGGCCTGTTTGTAGGTGCAGTCCTGCGGGCGGGAGCCCAGGCAGCCCCTCTGATGGAAGCTGCGCGGGGTGCGAGGCCCAGTGGCGGCCCTCACGGGGACGGGAGGGGGAGGAGGGGGCAGGGGAGGGGGGGGCAGGGGCAGGCGAGGGAGATCGCAACAGGGGCGGGGATCCTCCCAAGAAGAAGCCCCGCTGCCTTCTGAGACGCCCCCCCCCATTCGCCTGGCCCTCAACGATAGGGGGGGAATAGGCTCAGGGGCACCGCATCGACCCTCAAATAGCCTACGCCGCCCAGGAACGTGCGCTTTCGCCATCGGGCCATATCGCCGACCTATCGGCGATGTACGGCCGATTCCAGGTCACGGTTTGCCCTCGATCGTTCCCCCTCACTCGTGCGCTCCGCCAGACCTCGGTGGACAGATCGATCTTTCAATCCGCAGGCCCTTTTCGACCCCGTCCTCCAGGACAGTTTCAGATCCGGGCGTTGTTTCCGACTGCCTTTGGGGCCCGACAGCAGCTTTTGGAGGCCGAAGCGGTGGAGAAGCAGCCGGAGGGAAACACATTCCGTCCGACAAGAGTCTGGGGATGACGGTTGGGACGACGATGCGTCTGCGTCGGCGCAGACCCCCGAATCCGGTCGAGACGGACCCCTGGGCCCCTTCCCATGGCCCAGCCTGGCAATGTTTGTTCGAGCCGCGCCCAGCCGCGGCGACGAGAATCCCCGGCGCGGTCCTGGCCCGACGATGGCCTCTGCGACGACCGCTCGCTGCGACAGCGCAGGCCCCCCGCGACAGCGCCCTCCCCCCCTTCGCCGCAGGCAGCCGGGCAGCGGCCTGCCTCGATCGCGGCCCCGCTGTCCGCCGGCCCCCTGGAGGAGGACGCGGCGGCCGTGCCGTCGCCGCCGCCTCCCCCTTCTCAGAGCGTGAATTAACCCCAGGAAGCGTTTAAGAACCCCCCCCCCCTCCGGCAAATCGATAACCCTTCCGCACCATCATCCATATCCGCATCATCATCATCATCATCATCATCATCATCATCATCATCATCATCATCATCATCATCATCATCATCATCATCATCATCATCATCATCATCATCATCATCATCATCATCATCATCATCATCATCATCATCATCATCATCATCATCATCATCATCATCATCATCATCATCATCGTGTCCGGGTGCTACAGCTATCGTTCGGTTATTTCGGCCCTTCGGAATATCGAAACAAAAAAATGCGGTGCTACGATATCGCCGGGGGGGTTCTTAAATGCTTCCTGGGGTTACCTACCCCGCTTTCGCTTCCAGGAAAAACCGCGTCATACCACGCGCCTCCTCGTCGAGCGACCTGACCAGTACAGGCCGTGGTTTGGCATCGCCTGGTATCTCCTGGAAGCGAGGGTGGTCAAAGCGAGGCAGGTTTGGTTTCCCCCTACCTTCGTCCATCGGTACCAGAATCGTTGGGATACTTTTTTCCCAAGCGACGACGCCGTCGCCGCCGACGGCCGCCTCCGACCGCCGCCGAAGGCCGACGACGGGTCGCCGCCGATGGCGCCGCCGAAGGGCTGCCGAAGGCGCCGCCGAAGGCGCCGACAGAGGCGCTGCCGAAGGGCGTCGCCGAAAGGCCGAAGGGCCGCGCAAGGCCGCCGAGAGGCTGCAGAAATGGGTGCGGAAAGACTGGGGACGGAGACCGACAGCAATGTTGGCCCGTTCTGAACAGGACTGGCTGTCGGCGTAGCCGCAGGCGTTGTCCGCTTGAGGCAAAAAGTCGCCCGCACAACAGCGGCCGCGGTCTGCTCTGTGCAACGCTTGCTGTCGGGTATCATTCCCATTGTTCCGCACCCTTTTCGGGCGCACATCACCTGCCCGGCGCTTGCGCCTCCCAGCTCGCTGTCGGGCACGGTGCTCTCGCAGGGGCGGCGCCCGAAGTGTCACCGGGGCGCGCGCCCCTCCCCGTCCAGCGCCTTCCTTCTCTTCGACATGCTGTCGGGGCTCCTTGGCCCGCAGCGGGAGGGCGGGCGGACGCAGGCCCGCCCGCGCATCGCAAGAGCAGCAGCGTGACCCCGACGTGATTCGCCCAGGCCCAGCGCGGGCAGCACGGAGGGCACGGGGCCGATAGCCCCAGGGAGGCGAGAGATCGGGACTGCGGCCAGTCTCCCGAGGGGGAAGGCGAGCTCCTTCCTCCCGCTGCTCCAGCTCCTGCCGTTCGCTGAGCAGGCGCGGCTGCCGATGGAAGAGTGGGGGCAGTGTCGGACGGGCCTCGAATCGACGTAAATCCTTCCAGAGCGTTCGGGAACGATCTTGAAGCGGCCGCGGCGACCGAGACATGCTCCAAACCCGCCGACTCTCAGAGACTTACAATGTATATCGGTCCGATGAGACATCCCCAAACCCGCCGACTCTCAGAGATTTGCAATGTATGTCGGTCTAACGTTGTCTCGATTCTGCTCTCGTCTGAGGCAGTGAGTCGATGATCCTCATGACATGTGTTTGCACAATGTGCGTTTACCCCGTTTAGCGCTGTCGATGGCACGCCGTCCGTGTTGGCCTTCATGAAATACGCCGACTGCGCCAAATTGTGTTTGTCCACCGGATCCCTCCAAATCGGCGCAGCCGGTGTATTTCATGAAGGCCAACACGGGCTGTGTGCTACCGACAGCGCTAAACGGGGCAAACACACATTGTTCAGAGCTTGAATTACCTACCCCGCTTTCGCTTCCAGGCAAAACCAAGTCATACCATACGCCTCCTCGTCAAGCGGCCTGACCAGTACAGGCTGCAATTTGGCATCGTTTGGTATCTCTTGGAAGCGAGGGTGGTCAAAAGCGAGGTAGGTTAGTTTTCCCCCTAATTGTGCAAACACATGTCATGATGAGCATCGAGCGAGGCTGCCCGGTGCGCACGCCCCCGCCGTGGGGATGGGGCCCCGCCGCGGCGGCGCTGCCGGGCCGGCCTGCAGCCGCGGCCACCGGCCGCCCG
>CAUYUJ010019281.1:1280238-1367738 GCA_963575745.1 Prorocentrum cordatum
CACGCACGCACGCACGCACGCACGCACGCACAAACGCACAAACGCACACACACACACACACACGCACACACACACTTTGCGTCGGCGGCTAGGCAGAGCGACTGCGCTGGCGGAAGGGGCAAATGCACGCACACACGCGCACACACGGCTTTGGCTTACGATGTTCAGGCAGGGATGGTGGGAGCGGAAATGATCCGTTGGCTCGCCCCGTAATGCAGGATGGTGGTTCAAAATTTTCCGGGGAGCGTGTCACGTGTTCACGCGGCGGCGCCCAGGATGATGATTAGAGAAATGGGCCCCCGGCTGGGAAATTGTATTTTAATCGTTCCCTCCCGTCCTCCTCGGGCGCGCGCCTGGACAGTCGACGGGCCAGACGGAGCCGAAGCGAAGCGGAAGCCGAAGATCTGGAAATCATTTGTTAACCGTTCCCCCACGTTCTTTTATTGATCGTCATCTTCCATATCTTTCATTTCTTTTAACCACAGTTGTTTCTTGATTCGTCGTTCCTTAGTCTAGGCCTTCCAAAAGGAGTCCGAGTAGATGAGGTCGAAGGATCGCTCCGCATCGACGATGCATCGACGATGCGGCTCGATGTGGAGCCAGAGTTTCTCCACGCCGATGGCGTCGATGCGTCGAATTGGCGTTTCGGCGCGATCCTCCGACCTCATTTACTCGGATCCCATCTAATCTAGGACGCTTCTACTAATTAATCGACCCGCAAGGCTACATTATCCAGGTAAGTTGTGGAGGGCGCGGTGCGGGCGGATGATTTCTGTCCGTCCCGTAAGGCGGGACCGGTTGTTCAAGGTAAGTTGTGGGTCCTTGGCGGAGGGCGGCGCGGCTAGGGGATCGTGGCACGCATGTTCGGTGTCGTTCCCGTCTGCGCCACCATATACGGTCGGGAGCTTTTTGGTTAGCGTGTGGCTCCGCCAGCTCTCGCCCACCATCATGCCACACGCCCCATGCGTCGACGTCTCGAGTTTTCCCGAGCCCCCCACCCCGTGGAAAGCTTGCAAGTTTCAATCAAGCGTTGCTTCCACGGTGTCGCTGTGTATACCTAGTTCTTGCCGTTTGCTTCCAGGGAATGCACACGAATCAATCCGCGGCGGTATACAAGAACGAGCTACGACCAGACCTGACGTCACAGGCACCACTACAGCATTACTCACATCAATGCTCACCATCATCGTCACCACCATAATCATGTGCGTCGTCATCCTGCACAACCATCATCGTCGCTGTCGTTTCGAATGTTTCCATGGCTATCATTATCAACACCCTCGCTGCCATCATATTCATCATCACCACAATCACCTTCATGGACACCATAACCATGAATGTCATTATGATTTCGGCTGCGGGAGGTGGGCAGGTTATAAATGCGTTCCCGCGGAGGGGAGGCCAGAAATGTAAGGCACAATACGGAGCATGTACTCCTAATTCTCTCCTTTGCGTTGTTTTAGGCCCTCTCTAGCCCGGCTTTTCCAGTTCATCCATCCACAAGGCGCTACATTGTCGATACTTCCTTTTCAAAGCGGGCATTTTGCCTGCAACGTTGCAAGATGCGCGGCAGGAATGATATGCAGCGCGCATCGCGCGCAAAGTTGTAACATGTTCTTATCGCCCTGCCGCTGCTCTGATGACCATGATCCTGTTTGCTTTGATTTTCTGTACGGCGCCCGTCTCTGCTGGCTAGATCGTCGGAGTGGGTGCTACGCCAGGAAGCGACATGCTGCTCTCGCCAGTGCGCCACGCACGTGTATTCTGAACGTCGCGTTCCCTCTTGCGCGGCGCATGCTTTTCCGTCTGCAAGCTGGGGCGCGCGCCAGCGACAAGACTATTGTTTCTACTGGTGCCGGTACCTTCTTGGCCCCTGCGCCCCTCTTCCGCCGCTCGTGGTGCACGTTAGCAGCCACGCAACTCGGGGATGTCCAAGGGGGGGGGGGAGGACTGGGGGATGTGGATTTCACGGCCGAGGCCATGAAATCTCGCGGGTTTTACGCCCCCTGTTTTCCCATTTCCCCTGGCCCCGCCCTCCGTCCGCGCACATGCCTCGGGCCGTGATGCACACACCCCTATTCTTTGCCCCCCTCTTCGGCGCAGCCGAGTAATGCTGTTCTGAGGTCAAGGGGTCGTGCGTCCTCTCGGAGCCTTCTGCCAAGGGAGGAAAATCACCTGGAACCCCATACTTGGTGTTTCCTAGACCCTGGCATCGCTCGGACGTGTGCATTTTTTCTCGGCGAGAACCATCGAGGAGCATCCTTGATCACTTGGCGAAAAAACCACGCACGAAACCGAAAAACACAGGGAACGGACGTCCGAGCGATGGTGAGAAACTGCCCTAGGCGTTTACGAAACAGGTCGGTCCTGTTCGATTCCTGCCGTGCGTGCGTTTGCGAAGCGGCTTCGTGTATCGGGGTGCTTCTTAACTATTAGGGTGATGTTTCTTCTCTCTACAGGTGTCGTGCGTCCTGTCGGGGCCTTCCGGGGTGCTGCCTTTGCTCCCCACTTCCTGGAGGAGAGCAGTGGCGGCCCCTCCAGCGTCCTCGTCCTCCCCCCGCTTCCAAGACGAGAGCAGCTGTTCTGAGCCCAGGAGGCCGTGCGTCCTCTCGAAGCTCTCTGGGGCGCTGCCTGTGCCCCCCACCTCCACGAGGAGAGCAGCGGCGGCGGCTCCGGCTGGAAGCTCACGGGGGCCACCGTGGGCGAGCAGGCGGCATCGCCTTCGGAGCCGAAGCGGCGGCAGCACATCTTCATCTCGAGCCAGCCGGCAGGGCGGGAGAGCTGCCATGAAGAGAGTCTAGCCTCGTCGTCGCCCTCCTCGTCCTCATCCTCCTCCTCATCCTTCTCCTTCTCCTTCTCCTCTTCCTTCTTCTCCTCCTCCTCCTCCTCCTCCTCCTGCCCTTTTCCTCCTCCCCCTCGCCCTCCTCTCCCTCGTCCTTGATTGGGGGGGGATTTAGCGGGGGGAACCATCTCACACGCCTGGAGGTCGACGAGGAGTCAGCCGATTCGGACGCTTCTCGTAGTCTCTTTGGCGTCTAGAGGCCTCTCGTCGCCACGGCTGGTTTGCCTTTCACTTGAGTGTTGGGCCCGGCGGGCGGATCACGTTAACCCCCGAGCCAGGGGACGGCACGCTGGGGCTCTGCGTTGGACCGGTTTCTTCACGGATGTTTCCAAGCATGTCGTTGTTCAGGTGTGTCTTCGTTCTTTGTTTTTTGCCGATGCGCAGCGAAGGCCAGATTTTGTTCACTCGTGCTACTCCCTCCATTTCCAGAGGTTCACAAAGCGAGGACCGACAACAACTTTTGGATCACATGCATCTGCATGTGTATGTTGTGAATGACGCCGCGACGCCCGTCACGCGTCTCAGAGGCTGTTAGCGTTGAGCCCCCGCCAGCACTTAAGCGCGGTCTCTCAGGGGGTGGAAGACGAGCAATAATCGAACTTCCATGAGCAACGCCTGGGCATCGTTTTCAGACGGGGTAATGGGACGCGCGACACGTGAAAGGTATGGAAGACGAATCTGTCCGCGAAGGGCCCCAACATGTTGAAGAGCCCGAGTAAGTCTCTGAACCCGACAGTGCAGGAAATCAAAAGGAACAGACGACACAAACAAGGGCCGACGACAAAAAAAGGGCCGACGACCAAAGAAACCCGACGACAATCAAAGGAGACCGACGACAAATTCAAACGACAGAACAAACAACTGCCAGCAACAATAACACGGCGGACGACAAAACCCGCCAGCGGTGCACAGCCGCGACAACATCCGAAGTGGCGACGACAGAGTGCTTCGGGAAGACGTGCAACCAAAATTGCGGAAGCGCCGCCCGCATGCTAAATTCATGGGGGGTGTTGGCCCCGGGGCAAAGTTGCTACGCAGCCTGGCCAGGCCAGTTGTCGTCGCGCGTTCCGCGCGCCCGCGCCGGGGTTTCCCCGTGAGCACTGACGCCTCCGCGCGCGCGACGGGACTGGCGCGCCCAGGAGATGCGCGCGCGGGCCGATGCCATCGCGCGCGCCTCCGCAGCAGGCGCAGCGCCAGGCGCGCGTGCGCGCGCCAGGCAACGCGCGCGCGTGCGTCAACCGCACGCGTGCCAGCGGCGCGAGACGAGCCTGGCGCGCGCCGCTGGCACGCGCGCGGTGGGGATGGCGCGCGCGCAACAAAGTAGCGATTCACCAAGAACAGCGCGTAGTCCGTCCGCGCTGCACACGGCGCGAGACCAGCGTCAACGCGAGAGCCATGGTTCGAGGAGGGCGGTTGCATCTGAGTTGACTTCACATCTCGTTCAACGCAGGTCGGCACGTTTCAGTTGTGAATTCATTTAATAAGCGCAAGGTTTGCTTTGAACAATTTGTGTGTGGATCCTGTCCGGTAGTAATGAGGAGGTGACTCGTGGCCCTTCCCCGACCCGGGATCGCAACAAAAACCAGCTTCAGGATACAGAGCCAGTCTTGGTAAAAGTCCCCAAGGCCCAGGGCTTAGTTTTACCAGGCCCCCTCCCCATCGTGCCGATTTGAGGTGTCATTTTGCTTCGTAGCGGTCCCAACATACTCGATCCGGGCTCTTGTCCCGCGTTGGGCCCGATGGATGGCCTTCGTAGATTGGCCTTCTCGTCAGATCGGTGGCGCTGGTCATGTAATGAGTTTTGTCACGTCGTCGTGTTGTTGTCCAAACTTCCTTTGGTTGGGTCGTCGTTCTGAGTCGAAGAACTGTTTTGTTTCTGTCGTTTGCTATCCCTCGTCGTCTCCTGTCCTGGCTTATTCCACCTCTCCCTCTTCCTCCTTTCTTAGCTTCGCATGTTCGTACCCACTTTGGGATACCTCTCTTCCTTCAGGCAAGTGCTTGTGCGAAGCAACTGGTGCTTGTCTCCGTTTCAACTCTGTTCACTGATTTTCTGTTCTGGCTCGTTTTAGTTCTTTCCCAGGTCCCGCACTACCACTCCCCATCTTCACTTACTAAATATTAGTTTCCTCTCGTTCCCTTCCCCTCGCCGTTTGTCTCCTTGTGTTCTTTCTTCGTTTCTCTGATGTTGCCTGCGGGGGGGTCCTGCCAAACTGGCAACTGTTGCCAATTTCCTGCGCCCCTTCGGTAATCCAGCGGAGCACGGCAATTCGAGGCCCGAAATAGCAGCATTGCAGTCCTTGTTTGCTGCCAAGCGCATAGCCGTCGCCACGTGTTTTTTGTTTCTCCCACGGGGGGGCCAGTGGCGTGCGGTACTGCGCATACACACGTGCTATTCCTCGAAGATCCTGGGTGTTCCCGCACGCTCCAGGTGCTCGCCATTGTTCGGCGTCTATGGTGGTCCTGGCGGAGCGCAGCATTACCCGCACCCACTCATGACTGCCTCCTTTCTGGGAGCCGCGGAGCGTACAGCTAATGCTACCCGTGGTGCTGCCAAGCACACAGCCCTTGCAGCTTCTCTGCCTGCGCCCTCTGGCGAGTCCGGTGGATGGTGGTTACCGCGCAGACTCAGTGAAGGCAGCGGCACCTCCCCTCGGGTGCTGCCAAATTCACGTGTGACGCGTTTTTCCTTCTTTCCCTGCGAAGCCTAGCGGAGTGCCGTAAGACGTTCCCCGTCTGGGAATTGCCAGGCTGCCATTTTCTCGCGCCCCTTGTGTGTTCAGCGGAGTGCTGTCGTACGCAGGTCTAGCTAATTAACTGTCGCCGCCCCCCCCCCCCCGGGGCGTTGCCAAGCGCATCACCTTCTACTCGCTGCGCAATGACTCCAGTGTGATGTTGCGCAGCGACGCCGCAGGGGTTGCCGACCCATCTTATGCCCATACGCTGTGCTTTCTCTACGCCGTCCCCCTTCCGCTCATGTCGTCGACGCTTGCAGCCATTTTACCTCCGCCCCCTGCTCCTCCCTTTGATCTTGAACCGGATCGCCCGCAAGTCAGTATTGCCTGGCGTTTCCCCTCATCTTCCATCCTGCTGCTCCTCACCTTCACCATCCTCATGCCCACTCATCTCCCATCCCTATTCTCCCTGTCCCCTCCTCGTCCTCCTCTATTCATCCTTCCTCTCCCTCCTTTCTATTCCTCCTCCTCGTCCACACTCTCCATCCAATCCTTCCCTCGTCATCGCTGCCCCCTCCCCCCTCTCGTGCACGACGGTCTCGGGCAGGGCGTCGGCAAGACGACCCTGGTCCAGAAGCTCCTGGACATGCTGCGCAAAGAGGAAGGGGAGACGGGAGTCGCCGTCGCCGGCTTCTACACCGAGGAGGAGGGGAGGGGGGGAGGGGGCGGGGGGAGTTTTGCAGCGAATGCGGAAGGGGGGGCGGGGATGTGAAGCAGAGGAGCATGATGAGAAGCAGAAGGGGCAGGGGGACCAGGAAGAGGAGGGAGATAAGGAGGAGGAAAAGGTGGCGGAGGAGGAGGAGACGGAGGAGGAGACAGGTGATGCAGGAGGGGATCGGAGATGGGAGGGAAGGGAATGCACGGGATGGGAGCAGAACGAGGTTATACGTTGAGCGCTGAAAGCAGGTGTTTTTGGATCCCCGGGTCCCAATCTACTTCAAGCGCCTGCCTACTTCAAGAGTCGATATGCTTTTGCTGTGTTTTGTTATTCTCTGGGAGGGCCCGAACCCAATCTACTCTATCCGCCTTCCTACTTCATGTCCGTACCTTCTCCTTCCAACCGGCGTGTACGGTCAGAAACGTTTGCTCAACGTGTCGTGGCGCCGGTTCTGGCCCACCACGCTTCGGCGCGACATGCTGCGCACGTCCAGGTCCCCAGGCGTCAGCTCTCCGAGCTTTTCCCAGCCTTGCGCCGCGCGGAGCGGAGCAGCAAGCTATCCGCTTGCAGGGTATGGCGTGGCGCGAGGCCGACGCCGCGACACGAGCAACAGACCCTGACCGTAGGATGGGAGAGGATGACATGGGAGGGAAGGGGGTATGACGGGTGAGGAGCACATGCTCGTCCCTTTCTTCCCCCTGCTCCATCCTCGCCCTCCTCCCCCTTGGCCCTCCTCCCCCTCTTCCTTCCCCTCCCCCTCCTCTCCTCTCATCTTCCCCCCGTCTTCCCCCTCCCCCTCCTCGCACCCCTTCGGCGACTTCGGATCGTAAGCGTCGTTGTCGTGGCCGTCGCCGTCGCCGTCGCCATGGCCGACGCCAGGGCCGTCGCCGGAGGAGGTGGTCGAGGTGGTCGTGGTTTCGCCGTCGCCGTCGTCGTCGTTGCCGTCGCCGTCGTCCTGACTGCAGCTGCAAGCGGCAGGCGGCCTCCCGGCGTCGCGGGCGCGCCCCGGGGCGGGGGCGGGGCCGGGACGCCCCCAGGGCGAGGCGGTGTGCCTCCTCGTCCTCGTCGCCGCCGCCCGCCTGCTGCCTCCTCCTCCTCGTCCTCCTCCTCCTCCTCCTCCTCGTCCTTTTCCTCCTCCTCCTCCTCCTCCTCCTCCTCCTCCTCCTCCTCCTCCTCCTCCTCCGTCACACGGTGCTCGGGGAGCAGGGCGAGGCCAGGAGCGCCCTCCGCCGTCCCGAGCACCAGCGGGCAAGACGAGCTCTGCTTGTACGATCGTCTCCTCCTCCTCCTCCTCCTCCTCCTCCTCCTCCTCCTCCTCCTCCTCCTCCCCCTCCTCCTCCTCTTCCTCCCTCTCCTCCTCCTCCTCCTTCTCCTCCCCCTCCTCCTCTGTACAATGGTTCCTGTTTCCTGGTGGCTCCAGGGTCTGTTAGACGCAACCATCCCCCCCGGGGTCGCTTGCCCTTGGGGGGGTGGTTGCCCAAGGGGGGGATCGAATTAGAGCGGCAGGCAGCGAACTCGCCGTGGAGACCCGGTAGGGCGCGATTCCTTCGGAGAAGAAGAGGAGACACACAAGGAGGCGAGGAGGAGGAGGAAGAGGAGGCAATGAGGAGGAAGAGGAGGAGGAAGCTGTTAATACCTACAAGGAGGCGAGGAGGAGGAAGATGAGGAGGGGTCGGTGAGCAGCGATGCAGCGGTGGCGTGGGCGTGCGGCCGAGGCCGCTCTCGCCCAAGGGGCCAGGCCAAAAGGGGGCTTCTCCCATGCCAGGAGAAATCCCCCCCAGCCGGCCCACAGTCCCAGGACGGAGATCCTCACCCGCCGAGGCAGGCGCAGGGTACCCAAGCGTGGAAATGGTTGGTGCCAGGGGGGGGGGTCCACCCAACGTGGGGGAGGTTTGCGCCTTTCTGGCGATGGCCTTGAACGGGGGGGGGGGGGGGCGAACCCACCCCACACTTGCGCTGGAAATGGGGGGGGGATTTCGGACCCCCCCCCTCCCTCCCCCTTTTGCGCTGAATGCAAACGAGGGTCAGCCAGAGCGTTGGATCTTGCAGGATCTTGCAGGGACAGGGTGGCATTGACCCGGGCTTGGGCGCAGGATCTTGCAGGATCTGCAGGATTCTGCAAGGCCTGACTGCTGGATGGACCCGGGTCAAATGATCCCCGGATGTTTTCTGCGCCGGAGAAGGTGGGTAGCGAGTAGGGAGTAGGGAGTAGGCCGTAGAGAATAGTGAACAGTGGTAAGCAAGTCGTGAGTAGCGAGTAAGTATGACCGAGTAGGGAGTAGTGGTTAGGGAGTAGCGGGTAGGGAGTAGCGAGTACGTGAGCAGGTGGGTAGTGAGTAGTGAGTGGTGAGTAGTGAGTACGGAGTAGCAGGTAGTGAGTAGTGATTACTGCGTACGGAGAAGAGAGTGGGGAGTAGTGGGTCGAATGTAGTGGGCAGTGAGCAATGGTAATGAGTTGTGAGTACTGGGTGCTGAATAGTGAGTATCGATTAGGGAGTAGCGACTAGGGGGGTAGTGAGTTGCAAATACTAAGTAATGAGTGGTGATTGGTAGTGAGTAGCGAGTAGGGAGTAGCGAGTAGTGGGTAGAGAGTAGTGAATGGTGGGTAGCGAGCAGTGGGTAGTGAGTAGTGGGTAGTGAGTAGTGAGTAGCGCGTTTGGGTAAATAATGAAACATGAATCGTTGGCATTGAGTAATGAGTGGTGAGTAGCGAGTACGGATTAATCAGTAGTGAGAAGAGGAGAGTGGGTAGTGAGTAGTGAGTAGTGGGTAGATGATGGTCATTGGTGAGTAGTGAGTAGCGAGAAGGGAGTAGTGCAAGTGATTCGTGTGTATAGTGAGTGGGGAATACGGAGGAGGGAGTACGGAGTAGGGAGTAGGGATTAGGGAGTAGTGGGGAGGGGGTAGAAAGTAGGGAGTATTGAGTACGGAGTAGCGAATATGGAGTAGTGAATAATGAGTATTGAATACTGAGTACGGAGTAGGGAGTAGTGAGTAGTGGTTCGTGTGTAGTGGGTAGTGAGTAGCGAGAAGTCAGTTGTGAGTATTGAGTAGTAAGTAGTGAGTAATGAGTAGTGGGTACTGAGTAGTGAGCTGTGTGACAAAGACAGGAGGGGTGTACGGATTCAGATTAGGGGTTCGGGTCGCGGCTTGGGGTCAGGGTTTGGTGTTAGGGGGTTAGGGTCTGGGGTTCGGGTTAGAGGTTAACTTCAGGGTCAGGGGTTGGGTAAGGGTGAGTTTTGGGGTTCAGGGTGGTCGAAGGTTGGGGGGTGAGATCGAAGTGGAACGGAGAGCCCCCCACCGGGAAATCGGTTTCGGTTTCGTGTTCGTGTCGTGCGTGCGGGCGAGGCGAAGCTGCGTGCGCGGGCGAGAGGAATTCATTCTGCTGTCGCTAGTGGTTCGCCAACAGAAATGCTTCCCCCGCCGGCGCGTGTCAGGCGGTGGCCCTCATTGTCCCGTTGGTTGCCCGCCGTTGTCCTGAGTGTCGCTAGTGGTTCGCCAACATAAATGTTTCCCCCGCCGGCGCGTGTCAAGCGGTGGCCCGCATTGTCCCGTCGGTTGCCCGCCGCTGTCCTGTCTGTCGCTAGTGGTTCGCCAACATAAATGTTTCCCCCGCCGGCGCGTGTCAAGCGGTAACCCGCATTGTCCCGTCGGTTGCCCGCCGCTGTCCTGTCTGTCGCTAGTGGTTCGCCAACATGTTTCCCTCGCCGGCGCGTGTCAAGCGGTGGCCCGCATTGTCCCGTCGGTTGCCCGCCGTTGTCCTGTCTGTCGCTAGTGGTTCGCCAACATAAATGTTTCCCCCGCGGGCGCGTGTCAAGCGGTATCCCGCATTGTCCCGTCGGTTGCCCGCTGTTGTCCTGTCTGTCGCTAGTGGTTCGCCAATATAAATGTTTCCCCCGCCGGCACGTGTCAAGCGGTAGCCCGCATTGTCCCGTCGATCGCCCGCCGTTGTCCTGTGAGATCGATAGTGAGATCGATCGTGAAATTCATAGTGACACCGAAAGTGAGATCGATAGTGAGACCGAATGTGAGACCGAATGTTGGATCGATAGTGAGGTCGATAGTGAGATCGATCGTGAAATTGATAGTGGCACCGAAAGTGAGATCGATTGTGATATCGAATGCGAGATCGATAGTGGGATCGATAGTGAGATCGGTTGTGATATCGATTGTGAGATCGACAGTTAGATCGATTGTGAGACCGATAGTGAGACAGAACACGAGATCGATTGAAATATCGAGCCCGCATTGTCCCGTCGTTGGCCCGTCGGTGTCCTGTCGTGAGATCGATAGTCGGATCGATAGTGACATCGATAGTGAGATCGATAGTGAGACCGAATGTGGGATCGATTGTGACATCGATTATGCGATCGATTGAGATCGATAGTGAGACCGAATGTGAGATCGATAGTGACATCGGTAATGATATATATATATATATATATATATATATATATATATTGCGAGATCCATAGTCTGATAGTGGGATTGATAGTGAGATCGATGGTGATATCGATAGTGACATCGATTGTGAGACCGAATATGAGGCCGAATATTGGATCGATAGTGAGATCGATAGTGAGATCGATCGTGAAATCATCATTGTCCCGCCAGTTGCCCATGATGGTTGCCCATCATGGTTGTTCATCACGGTTGCTCATCATTGTCCCGCAGGTTGCTCATCATGGCTGCTCATCATGGGGCACCAGCATGGTTGCTCATCATGGGACACCTTCTCTTGCTTCTCCCCCTCGTATCCTTAATTTTTAGCTCTAACCTAATTCTTTAGATCTTTAGTTCGGTTCAAGGGCTCAGGCCATGCGACGCAAGTCGGTCAGCTCGTCGCCTTTGTGCTAGGACGGAGGCTCGATTGCCATTCATCGCCTCCCTCCTCCTCTCCTCCCTCCTCTGAGGATGGCGGCCACTTTCATTTGGTATCATGGGCCGGGGGGGGGCCCTTCTTGGGCCACTTAGTCGTCAGAGGACATATTAATGCCGTCATTTATCGGCCACGCCGTCCTTCCAGTTCTCCTGCTTGTGTGAATTTGCATTTATGAGGATCTCCTCATCGTCACCACCACCATCATCATCATCATCATCATCATGACCGTCTTCATTTTCATCCGCCTCGTCCTCCTCTTCTTCCTCCTCCTCTTTCTCCTCCTCCTCCGCCTCCTCCTCCTTCTCCTGCCCGTCACTGTCCTCCTCCTCCGGCTCAAGGCGCCCACTGCGTTCGCGCTACCTCCCCAGGGCGCCCTCCTCGCGCATTTCTGCGGACGGGCTATCCACGAGATGGGGGGCCGCGCGGATGACATGAAGAAGACGGAGCTCATGAAGTATGCTGCCAGTCTTCGATTCCCCACCAGGAAGCCGGCGGCGCCGACGCAGTGGCGCGCAGTCAAAGACGTGCGCGAGGATTGCAAGCTGCGGGAGGCCGCTCAGCGGCAGTCGTCCCCGGCGCGCGCGTGCGAGCCAGGCGCTGCCAGCTCCGACCTGGCGGCGCCGTCACTTTCACACGGGCCCGCGTCGGTGCAGGCCTCGGCGCGCGTAGGCGAGCCAGGCGCTGCCAGCTCCGGCCTGGCCGCGCCGTCCGTTTCACGCGGGCCCGCTTCGGCGGGGGCACCAGGTGCGCGCGCGGGCGGGCCCTGCTCTTCCAGTTTGAGCCAGGCACGCGTAGCGCCGCCCGCCCCCGCCACGGTTTCACGGAAAACGGTCGCGGGGGTGGCCGATGTCACCTCCAGCGACGTGCGGAACATGAACCGGAATGAGTTGCGTGCACTGGCGACCTCGTAGGGGGTCGGGACTCGGGAGAACAGCAAGAGCTCGGAGACGCTCCGGGCGGCGCGCTGTCGCGCCCTCCCGCAGGCCCCGCGGCGACGGCACTCCCGGGCGGGCGCGAGCGAGCCAGGCGCTGCTAGCTCCGACCTGGCGGCGCCAGCAGCTTCGCGTGAGCCCGCGTCGGTGTCTTGCACTGCCAGCTCGAGCCAGGCGCAGGTTAAATCGCATGTCTCCGCAACCGCGACGCAGAACTCGGCTGCGGGGGCGGGCCGTGTCACTTCGACCGACGTGCATAACATGAAGAAGACAGAGTTGCGTGCTTTGGCGGTCTCGTTGGGGGTCAGAGCTAGGGACATCCGACAGTCCCATCGGCTTTTCCGCTCGGCCTGTTGTCGTGTCCTCGAAGGGCAGGTTGGGGTAGCTTCCTTTTTCCAGCCTGCCGTGGCCCCAGGTGCTCCGCGCCCCAGGGGCCCGCGTCAGCCTGACAAAGGCATGGTCATCGCGTGGGCGCTGCCAGTGCAGGCCAACGCGGCACCAGGCGCTGACAGTGCATCTGGCAGCAGTGCCCCTGCTGAGCAAGTGGCACTGCCCGCCACAAACAGCCAGTCGTCTCCACCGACGCTGGGCGGGGGGCGCTGGTCAACGCCAGGCACTGCCAGCGCGACTCCCAAGGCAGGATAGGAGAGGTCCCGACGCGCGCGCCAGGCCCTGCCAGTGCGCGCATCGTCGACTGGGCCGTCGCGGGGTGAGTGCCGCCTCGCGCGGCGGCAAACCGAATGACTCAAAACGCCCAAGCGAAGGAACAAAAAATAAATCCGCCGCGCCATCCGCGCCATCATCGGCCATCAGCACCACATTCACCGCAGTTGTCGTCATGGGCCGCCCCCCCCCCCACCACCACGCCCACCCACCCCCGCAACTTCCTTATCACCCGCGGGGCGGTCGTATAGGTATGGATCGGGTTCCGGAGCCAGGGGGCGGCGCGGCGAAAGAGAGCGCGGGGGGGGGCCGGATTTCCAGTCCAAGGAGGGGGGGCGGGGGCGTCCAGAACCCCCCCCCCCTTTGCCCTTTCTGAAAGGGGGGGGGTCCGCCGACGACGGACCAGGAAAGGGGGGGGGGGGCGGGGTCCGCCGACGACAGATCTGGAAAGGGGAGGGGGGGGGGGGGGCGACGACGGACCGGGGAAAGGGGGGGAGGGGGGGGCGTCGCAGACCCCCCATCCCCTTTCCTCCTTGGGCCATCCAACGGCACGCCCTCATAGGCGACAGCAGCAAGCCTGCATGCAGCAGATGCGCGCTGCATGCAGGTGAGAAGTGCGCGCAGCGTAAAGGTAGGAGGGGGCGCGCAAGCAGGCCAGCCCCCCGACCATTGCCAACGATGGCGTATGGTGCTATGTTGCCCTCCCCTCCGATAAACCCACCCTGCCGGCGACGCTGGAGGTGGGCGGCGGGGTGCGGCGGCGGCTACAATGTAGAGGTGGTTGACAGAGGCGCAACTCAGGCGAAGAACCTGTTAGCCAACGCGGGCCCCGAAAAGTGCGCTCTAGAAATCTACGCAGCGCAGTTGATGTGGTGCAACCTGTGTTGTGCAACCAACGTGGTGCAATGCATGTTGTTGGTGCCGGTTCTGAGATTCAAAATCTGTTGTGCATCCTGATGGCGCATTCTACATGGCCCAGTCTATGTGGTGCAGCGCGCCATGCCGAACTTGAAGTTGTCGACTCCACTGCTCGCGGAATCACCCCACCCACCAATGCGCAACTTGGTTTGCAACGCCCATGCGGAGGCGATTGCGATGAGCGCTCGGTGCTGGCTGGTGCATCTCTGCGGCCGCGCTAGCCCGCGCATGCTCGCGCGCGCAGCGGCCAGCTATTTTGGCGCGACCGAGGCGAACCGCGGTATCATGGCAACGTCGACAACGGTAGACGCGATGATGATAGTAGCGATGCTGGTGACGATGTTGACAGCGGCGGAGGCACGGCCAGTGACGACGCCGATGCTGATAACGCCGATGACGATGACGGCGTCCTCTCGTCGGCGATGAAGGTGTTGGAAGGAGTTCGACATGCGCGCGCGGCCGACGCGCGAGAGTGGCCCGCATTGTGTTATTTGACATGGATCGTGCCCCCAAGCTCTCGCGCAAGGGCGTTCGAATGATTTCGGCATGCGGCGCGAGAGGCCCCTCTGGCAGAATTCCATGACAATGTTGAAAGACCGATGATTTCTTCAGAACTCGCAATAGCGCGAGCGCTGGCTTTCGTTGAAAACTGATGTTGCGAAACCATGCTGTTTGTTTGTCGCGACTGCGTGACGCTCGGTCTCGAAATCCTTGCGAAGCTCCTTGGCGGATTTCGGCGCGCCCGCGGGCGCGCGCGCTCGCATCTCGCCCCAGGACTTGCAAATAATTATTGCGACAGCACGCGCGCGAGGGCGTCCGGGCGATTTCGACATGCGCGCGCGGCGCCCCGTTAGGTAGCATGTTATGAGCATCTGTAAAAAAAGAACAAAACAGAAAGGTTTTGTTCGAAGAACTCGCAAGAACACGAACGCAAGCTTCTCTTTATGATAACCATCGTTTATATATACATATACACGACACTCGAACTTGAACCCTTTACGAGACCGAAGGATTTTGACCGGTTTCGGCATGCGCGACGACGCGCGCGTGTGCACTTCGCCCCAGTTATTGTTGCAAGGAGTTCTGAATTCTTGAGAACTGATGGTTTTTGATCAGCGAGCGAGTGCGCATATAATTTGTTGCGGAGGATGACGGAGGGGATCGGTGCTGGTTGGGCTGGCGTGGTACGAATTCACGCTTAGGATGGATGATGGGGCAGAATCATATGTGTACCGATAATCCCAGGGGGTAGAACCCATGTTTTCAGAAAGGAAGATTGACGCGTTTCAACAGGTGCTGCGCAAGCTATACGGTGAAGTCTAAGTTGGCAATAGATTTTTACAGGTGGGTTGACAATTTCCACGCTCTTGTAAACACCCCGCCCACCCACCCGCAACTTGGTTTGCAAAACCCATGCGAAGGCGATTGCGATGAGTGCTCGGCGTTGGCTGGTGCATCTTTGCGGCTGCGCTAGCCCGCGCATGCTCGCGCGCAAAGCGGCCGGCTATTTTGGCGCGACCCACGCGAGCCCGGTGGCGCTGACCGCCGGGAATTTCCCAGCGGCCACGTCAGTGCGAATCGATGATGCGGGCGTGCGAGGTATCACGGTGACGCCGACAACGGTAGACGCGATTACGAGAGGAACGATGGTGATGGAAGTGGCGACTGCGACGGCAAAGCCAATGATGGCGCCGATGTTGACCGCGCCCGCCGATAATGATGACGATGCCCTCGCCTCGGCGATGAAGGTGCCAGAAGGAGTTCGACATGCGCGCGCGGCTGACGAGCGCGATTGGCCCACGTAGTGTTACTTGACACGGATCGCGCCCCCCCCCCCCCCCCCCCCCCAAAGCGCGCGCAAGGGCGTTCGCATGAGTTCGACTTGCGGCGCGAGACACCCGCTTGACACAATGCGATCAACATGTTGGACAACCGACGGTTTCATTAAGAATTCGCTCCCGCGCGAGCGCAGGATTTATTGACAAGTGTTGGTCCAAAGCCGTGCGTTCTTGTATGATTCTGGGGCGTTCCATGTTTGAAATCCTTACGGAACCGAGCGTTGCCAAAAGGATTCCGGCATGCGCGCGCGACGACGCGCGCGTGCGCACTTCTCTTTTTCTGTTGCAAGGGATTCTTGCGACAGCACGCGCGCAAGGGCCTTCGAACGATTTCGACGCGCGCGCGAGATGCCAATTTGGAAGCATGTTATGAACCTGTTGAGCATCGATGGTTTTTGTAACAAACTGCAAGAGAGCGGGCGCAAGCGTTTTTTGTGTTCGTTTTCGGCGTTTTCCGAACATGGTTGCTGCAACAACATGGGTTGTTTAACATCCTTTCGTGACACTCGATTTCGAAACCCTTACGACACTGCTTGGTTTTGCAATGATTTCGGCATGCGCGCGCGACCACGCGCGCGCGTGTGCACTTCGTCCGTTGTTCTGTGCAAGGGGCTCTTGACAACTTAAGATTTTCTGATAAATGAGAGCGCGCAATGTTTTTTCTTAGAGGATGGTGGGGGGTGTCGATACCGGCCTGTCTTGAATGTACGAGTTCATATTTAAGATGGGCGAGAGGGCGCAACCGCATGCAAAGTGCAATACGAGAGTGTGGATAGTTAGTTCCGGGGGGGTGATCTATTTACCGTTTAGAAATAAGAATCGATCCTGTGCACTTTATGTGGTGCGGTCAAGGTGGTGCACGCTATGCGGCACAATCTTTGTGGTGCAACCTACGCGGCGCAATCTATGATACGCATATGTGTTTTACACATGATTTGACACATCCCATGTTCTTGCAAACATCCCACCCGCCCACCCGCAACTTGCTTTGTAAATCCTTTCAAGGCCGACCACGACGACACCGGCGACAACGACTACGACGACACCGACGACGTCTCCGACTACTTCGACGACGACGACGACAACGACGACGACAACGACGACAACGACGACGACACCGACGACGACGACGCCGACGCCGACAACGACGACAACGATGACGACGTCAACGACGCCGACGACGACGACGTCGACGACGACGACGGCGGCGACGACGACGACGACGCCGACGTCGACGACGACGAAAACGACGACGACGCCGACGCCGACGACGACGACGAAGACGACGACGCCGACGCCGACGCCGACGACGACGACGACGAAGACGACGACGACGTCGCCAACGAAGACGACGACCAGGGAGGAAGGAGGACGACGACGGCGACAACGACGACAAGGACGACAAGGACGACAACGACGAGGGAGGAGGGAGGACGGCGACGACGCGAACGACGAAAAAAGAGGAAGGACGGCGACGCCGACGACGACAACGGCGAGGGAGGAGGGAAGACGACGACGACGACGACAACGAGGACGACGACGACGACGACGACGACGACGACGGCGACGAAATAGGAGGGACGACGACGAGACGCCGACGACGGACGACGAGGACGACGAGGGAGGAGGAGGAAGGACGACCACGGCGACAACGACGACGGAAACGACCACGACGCCAAAGAGGACGACGACGACGAACACGAGGAAAGACAGAGGACGACGTAGGCGACCACGACGACGACGACGCGGGAGGAGGGAAGACGGCGACGACGACGACGACGCAAGAGCGCGCGCGCACGCTTTTGTTGAAAACCCGTGTTGCGAAACCTTGTGTTGTTGTAGGTTTTTTGGACACGCGATGTTGAACTCCTTCCGAAACCGATGGGTTTTGAAGGATTTCGGCATACGCGCGCGACGACGCGCGCGTCTGCACTTCGTCTTATTTTTTTTGCAGAGGATTCTCGCGACGGCACACGCGCAAGGGCGTTCGACTGATTTCGACATGCGCGCGCGAAGCCCGTTTGGTAGCATTTTGTGAAAATCTGGAAAAACATATGGCTATCTCAAGATTTCGCAAGAGCGCGCGCGTAAGCTTTTTTAGCAAATCAGTGTTGCGAGACTCTGTGTGTTAGTATGTTTTTTTGGAACTCGATTACGAAATCCTTTCGACACCGAAAGTTTTTGAAGGATTTTGGCATACGCGCGCGAGGACGCGCGCGTGTTCACTTCGTCCCATGTTTTGCCAGGGATTCGCAAACAAAATCTTATGTTAGAACAAAAGATGTCCCCGCGTATTGCTTTTTTACAAGGGAACCTCAGGGGGACCGATACCGGTTCCCTGGGAATAGTGTAAATTCATATTTCGGATGGACATGTGGTCATAATCATATATGATTTGCACACCCGAAAGGGGGGCGGCGAACGCCAGGGGGGGGGGTAGAGTCTATTTTTTTAGACAGGAGAATCAAGAATCAAGGGCGGCGACGATGCAGCGACAGGGCGGCGACGGCAGCAACATAGCCGCCAGGCCGATAGACAGGCCCAGACGACGAGCGGAGACGAGGCGGCGACGGCGGCAACGTAGCCGCCTGACCGGCAGACAGGCCCAGACGACGGGCGGCGACGAGGCGGCGACGGGGTGGCGACGGCGGCTAAATAGCCATCGAGCAGACAGGCATGCCCAAACGACGGCCGGCGACGAGGCGGCGACGGGGCGTGGATTGCCGCAGGTCCAGATCCGTAGGAGGCCAAGAAAGCGAGTGCGCACGTGAGAGACAGAGGCGCGGCGTTGCAACTACGCCGGGGACTCGGACTCTGATGACCGAAGCCTCCCAGGCCAACGCCAAGGGGCCGTCGGCACCCCCTCCTCCTCCTCTTCCTCCTCCCCTGCTCCCCCTCCTCTTCCTCCTTCTCCTCCCTCCTCCTCCTCGTCCGCCCTTTCCTCTGCCACTTCCCCCCGAGGAAGGCAGGTGGAGAGGAGGAAGTGGGCCCTCGAACTGCACCTTCTGCATCATCTGCGCGGCAGATGCCGCACCGCCGCGGCCGCATCGCGGCGGCACCTTCCGCGCGAAAGGTGCGAAAGGTGTAGGTCGAGTGGGCAGGAGGAGGAACTGAAGGAGGTGGTGAGTGTTGCTTCTGCCCCAAACCCTGTCTTCTGGAGGTCCCCAGAGGTCCACGGGGCTACCCAGCGGTCCATGGGGGCCCCCATGGAGCCAGAGGTGGGCCAGGAGTAGGGGCCCCAAACTGCCGAAAACTTGCCCAGCACGGCCCGAACCCTCATAAACTTCCCTTCTGGCGGGAGGGCCGAGGGTCAGACTGAGCAGGGACAGAATAGGAGGTCCGCGGCGCCAGAGCGCGGAACGCTGGAGCCCTCCGCCGCCGCTGCCGTCGGCGTCGGCGCCGCTGTCGCTGCCGCCGTCGCCGTCGCAGTCTTCCCGGCCCCGCCAGCGGGACCATGCCGATGCCGCTGGGGCGGCCCCCCGCCGCTGGCGGCGGCGGGAACGAGGCGTTCCGCCGGAGGCCCGCCGAGGGCTTTAGCGCCGCGGGCTTCGGCAAGGTGGTGCACCGGCAGCTCCGCGGCGCCCGCGATGCCATCCTCGCCAGGGCCCAGGACCGCGAGGTCCGCGCCGCGAGTCGTGTTCGAAGGTTCGAGGCTCGAGATCGAGATGTGGCAGCTTTTGGACGTTTTCGGGCCTCCAGGAGCTCGCCAGTGACATGATTACATCGATATCTACCAGGCATGCCCCAAGAAACATCTGGCAGGACGCTGGACGTGTATACCCTCCCGCTTCTACGCACCCAGGGGCGGGAAGTTGGCCGCACCCCGCGCCCCGCCAGATGCCCGGGGGCAGCGCCGCTGCCCCCTTGGGCATGGCAGCGCCGCTCGGGGACCACCCGCACTCGCTGACTCGGAGCGGCTGCCGCAGCGGCTCTGTGTCGGGGATGCCAGCGCACGGGCCCGCGAGCCCAGCGCGCTCCGCCGCCCCAGCAGCCCCGAGCCCCTGCCGCCTCGTGGCTCGCCCCGCCCTGTGTGCCCGTGTCCTCGCCGTCGGCCTTCGAATCGTGTGGGGTTGTCGAGTCGGCGAGCGTGAGCGCAGGCCCCCTCCCCGCGCGGGCCGACCGAGGTCGGGCACGAGGGCGAGCACCGCGTCTTCCCGAGGGCGCAGCCGCTCGGCGGCCTGCTGGCGGTCAGACCGGCGGCGCTGCACCAACGGAGGGCGGGAGGCTCCAAGCGGTGTGGTGACCGCACCGTGTGGTGCAACGAAGTTTCGAAGGTTTGAGCGTTTCGAGCGTTTCGTTGGTCCTCTGCGGCTCTCCAGCCTCGGGATGCCCCAATCGTCCAGCGGCTGCACCTCGCCAGGAACTATCCGAGAGGGCCCAGATCGTCCCGAACGGCTGCCAGCGGCCAGAGTCATGACCCGAAAGCCGTGGATTTCGATGTCTCTGCGGATTGGGGGGGTCACCGGACGGTTTGTCACCGCTCCGCTTTGGGGCCCCCATACCCAGACCCCCTCGGGTCAGAGCAAGATTATGACAAAATTGTTTTCGAGTTTCGGCCTCTGGGGGCCCTGGCTGGGCCCCGGGACCATCAGAAACGACTCAGGATGAGACGCCGGTCTCGTGGAATGGGTCGATACATCTGGGGGTCGATGTAGGATCGAGGTCGGTTCGGGGAGGATGCCCTAATGTTCTTCGTGTTTGTGGGATGTGATTGTGCGTCCCCTCCTGTTCTTGAAGGATGTTCTTCTGTCCTAGGTCTGGCCGTGACCCACCAATTATGACGTCGGGGAACGACGGGGGATGGGGGCGAGGGGGGGGCGGCCTCAGCTGAGGGGGCAGTGGCCCGGGGGGAATGCAGCTTGAGGCCTCGGCCTCGAGCTTCTCGGGAGGCTTCCTGGAAGCCTCGAGGGCCCTGCTTGTCAGAAGCGTGGCGCGCCTCGGACGGGGCTGGGACGAGGATAAATCCGCTCCAGAGCGTTCCGGCATGCTCTCGGAGCGTTCTGGACCGCTCTGAGAAGGCCGCGGCGCCCGAGACATCCTCCTGATCCGCCGACCCTCAGAGATTCTCGATCTATCGATCTATCTTCACCCGAATCCATCCTCGCCCTGGCTTCGTCTTAGCGCCCTCCCAGAACGCCGCCCCCTCCCTTTCGACCCCCATGAGGAGGACGAGGAGGAGGAGGAGGAGGAGGAGGAGGAGGAGGAGGAGGAGGAGGAGGAGGAGGAGGAGGAGGAGGAGGAGGAGGAGGAGGAGGAGGAGGAGGAGGAGGAGGAGGAGGAGGGGGGGGGACGGTAGGAGGAGGAGGAGAGGAGGAGGAGGAGGAGGAGGAGAGGAGGCGGAGGAGGAGGAGGAGGAGGAGGTGGAGGGGGGGAGGGAGGAGGAGGAGGAGGAGGAGGAGGAGGAGGAGGAGGAGGAGGAGGAGGAGGAGGAGAGAGGAGGAGGAGGAGGAGGGGAGGAGGAGGAGGGAGGAGAGGAGGAGGAGGAGGAGGGGGAGGGGAGGAGGAGGAAGGAGGAGGAGGAGGAGGAGGAGGAGGAAGGGGAGGAGGGGGGGACGGGGAGGAGGAGGAGGAGGAGGAGGAGGAGGAGGAGAGGAGGAGGAGGAAGGAGGAGGAGGAGGAGGGAGGAGGAGGAGGAGGAGGAGGAGGAGGAGGAGGAGGGGGAGGAGGAGGAGGAGGAGGAGGAGGAGGAGGAGGAGGAGGAGGAGGAGGAGGAGGAGGGGGAGGAGGAGGAGGAGGAGGAGGAGGAGGAGGAGGAGGAGGAGGAGGAGGAGGAAGATAGGAGGAGGAGGAGGAGGAGGAGGGAGGAGGAGGAGGAGGAGGAGGAGGAGGAGGAGGAGGAAGGGAGGAGGAGGAGGAGGAGGAGGAGGAGGAGGAGGAGGAGGAGGAGGAGGAGGAGGAGGAGGAGGAGGAGGAGGAGGAGGAGGAGGAGGAGGAGGAGGAGGAGGAGGCCCACCGCCCGCCCAGTGCCCTCTCGAGACCGGCCCCCTGCGGCACTTCCGCCCAGGCCCACACGGGCCAGCTGCTCTGCGAGAGCCGCGCACGGCCCCAGCGGAGGAGGAACAGCGCCCCATGGGGGCGGTACTTTTAGATATAAAGCGGTACTTTCTGATATAAGACGGTGCTTTATGAGATAAGACGGTACTCTATGATATAAGAAGGTACTTTAGTACGATTCCCGGATCTTTTACTAAAGTACCATTTCGTGGGAAGCGTACCGCCCCAGGGGCGGTACCCGATCCTCTCGGCAGGAGGCGCTCTCTCCGGAGGCCTTCTGGGGCGGGTGGCCCCCGGGGTCGTGGCATTCGTTCGCAACCTGGACCTCCACCCAGACAGTATCGTGTCGCAAAAAAAATCAGGGCGGGAGGTTTTTGGCTATTTTCGGCCCGGGGGGGCCCTCGCTGCGCCTCGGGGCCGTCGAAAAACGACTCAGGACGAAAAACAGGTCCCCGGGAAAGTGTCGGGATTTCCAGGGACGCCGCATGTCTGGGCAGAGGTCTCCGTTATGTCGGGGGCCCGGTAACCGCAGAGGGGGGATGTTCCAAGGTGGGCGGGATCAGCGGAACGCTTACACCTTTCTTATCCCACGAGCCGTTCAGAGCGATTGTCCTGTAACCCTACCTCTTCCCCTGCCCCACCTCTGCGTCCCCACTGCCATTCGACTCTGTAGACCCTCTCCCCGGCGCCGGCCTCTCGCCCCGCGTCCTTCTTTGACGGTCCTGGGGCCTGGTGAGGGCCCTCAGAGGCCAACATCGACCAAACACGTCCCGCCTGTGTTTTGTCGCGACCAGAGGAGGTCTCATGGCGCGCGGCCCCGATCAGCCGAAAAGGTATGTGACCGAACATCGATGACCGACAGCGTGCGTGAAATTCTGACTGAAAACGTAGTGTGGCGAAATTGCAACTGAAAATGAACATAGCCTTAGCTTCGAACCAAGAATGTCGCTCACACTCGCGGGCGTTCGGAAAACATCGGGCACTGTTTTCGATCACACTCGAGCAGATTGTCGGAAGCAGCTTCGGTCACTACTACACTCCCCCGAGAGAGAGACGAGGCTGCGTAACGAGGAGACGGGGCGTCTGGGGCCGTCCCAAGGCGCCCCAAGAGGAGACCCCCCAAAACCCAGGATGGCCCCAAGACGGCCCAAGAAGCATCCAATAAGCCTCCAAGAGAGCCCCAAGAGGACCACCAAGAGGACTACCAAGAGGCTGTGTGAGGGGCCTGCGGGCGGCGCGCCCGGGGGGAAGCGGGAAGCAGCAGGCCTCCTCGGACGGCGGCGGGGGTCCTCAGAAGCCACCCGGCCGTCTGAGAAGTCTTCGGTGGCTTCGGGGAAGGCCTCCTCCTCCTCCTCCGTTTCCTCCTCCTCCTCCTCCTCCTACTCCTCCTCCTCCTCCGTCTCCGTCTCCGTCTCCGTCTTCTCCTCCTCCTCCTCCGCCTCCTCCTCCTCCTCCTCCTCCTCCGTCTCCTCCTCAAGGCCCGAGGCCTTCCGATCCTCTGGGGAGGCCCTGCCCTTCTCACCCCCCCCGGGCGCGCCGCCGAGCCTGTGGCTCGGGTGCCGCGAGGTCGAGCCGGAGGGCGCTGGCGGCTGCCACTGGGCGCGGCCGCTCGGCGGCCCGGCGGTCCCGTGGGCGCCGCCGTGGCCCGCGGGGGGCCAGGCCGTCACGTGGGCGTCGCTGCCGCTGGCCTCGGCGCGCTCGGCGCCGGAGGCGCTCGGGGGGGCCCGAGGTACGCACCCCCAGGCGGTCTTCGTGGCCTCGCACCCGCAGCTCCGAGGTACCACGCCGCGTGGTCGGGAGCTCGGCCGAGGATGTTTACCAGCCTCGAACGTACCCCTATCCCTAAGATTGACACGCCAAAAGGCGATGGCAATCTCAGGGAGTCGCCCGCAAAAGTAAGGGAATCCCTAAGATTGGCATCGTGATGAGGAGGCGCCCAGCATAGGGATAGGGATATGCTCCAGGCTGGTAAGATGTCGGTGCATCGACGTTGCCTCAGATCAGGGCGCCATGACTTCCTTCACGCCATGGCGTTTCCCCGCGCGGCTTGGGGCCCCATGGGGCCCTCACGGGTCGACCCGGCTCGAGGCATGCAGCAGCGGGAGGGGGTCTCTAGGGCTCTGGTCGCGCTTTCTGTTGCTGTGCCGTCTTTTTCGCGACGTCGGACCTCAGGAAAGGGGGGTTGGCGTCTCAGCTCGCGTGGTGGTTTTCGCCGGCGCCTCCTGGCGCATCTGGGAAAAAGGCGCAGGGAGGCCGACGCCGGCGGCGTGCGGCAGACTTCGCCCCCGCCCCCTTCTCTATATTCCCCCAGACCCCCGACGTGATTCCTGCATCTGTCACAGCTTGGACCCCTGCCACTCTGTTTTGCAGCGTCGGATCTCAGGGCTCAGCACCCCCCCCCTTCCCTATTCCCCCCGACCCCGACGTCATGCATCCGCCTTTCACAACTTGGACCCCTGCCAAGTTGTTTTGCAACGTCGGATCTCAGGGTTCCAGCATCCTACAGGTCGGGAAGCTGGCGCATGTGTGCACCGAACCCCGTGGCCGCCAAGACCACTTGGTGTATATGTGACGAGCCCCTCCCAGGCGCCCAGCGGCGGCCGCGAGCTCCTGTGGGAGCTGCCCCTGGCGAGGACGGGCGACGGCAGAGACAGTGACGCTGCTTTTGACGAGGACACAAGCAACGACCACGACGATCACAAAGACACAAACGATGACCACCACGACCACAATTTTGACAAAGACACAGACGGCGGCGGTGGCGACGGCACAGACCTTCTTATCGAATCAGGAGATAGTTAAACAACGGTCTACGAATCTAAACTTTCGAATCTCCGCTCAGATTGGTTTGATCGGCGCCGCCTGGTGGCGCCTCCGGCGCCGCACCTGGCGCCCTCCGCGCGCCAGGGAGGGGGTCCAGCGCCGATCCAAGAAATCCGCGTGGACCTGCGACATTGTATGTTCACGACGGCCGCCTTTTTGGCGTTAACTTGGCCTCTGGAGGCCGTCCCTTGGCCCCCGGACAGCCAGGAAATTACTTAGGATGACAGGCCGTTTGACACGAACGGGTCGAGATCCCCGGGGCCCATGGCGGCACAGATGCGGCGGCGGCGCGCAAGGCAAAGGTGGAAGCGGCGCCGGCACAGAACACGACCCCGACGTTGACTTCGACGGCGACGACGGCGACCGAGACAACGACGACGACGTCACAAACACACATGCAAACGACAACGATGACGGCGACGACCACGATGACGACGACGACGACAGCACAAACACAAATGCGAACGACGACGATGACAATAGCCACGACAACAACGACGACGACAACACAAACAGAAATAGTATAAACGACGAGCCCGACGTCGACCGCGACGACAACGACGACGACACAAACACAAACACAGGTGCAAACGACGACGATGACGACGACACACACACACACTAATTCAAACGACGACGATGGGGACCACCACGACGACGACACAAGCACAAATGCAAACGACGACGACGATGACAACGAGCACGACGACGACGATGACGACCGAACAAAAACGCAAACGACGACGTTGACGATGACGACGGCGACGACACAACTACAAATGCGAACAACGACGACGACGATCACGAGGACGACGACCACGAGCTGGCGTCGACGACAGAAACAAAACTGTAGACGACGACCATGATGACGGCAACGACGACGACAACTCAAGCACACATGCAAACGACGACGACGATGACGACAGCAACGACGATGACACACACACGAATGCTAACGACGACGACGATGGCGGCGACGATAACCACGTCGACGACGTCGACGCCGACAACGATAGACCCAAGCGCAAACACAAGTGCAGACGCCGACGACGACGATGACGACGACGACACAAACACAAATCAAAACCACGACCACGATGACGACAACGATGACGACGACACAAACACAAATACAAACGACGACGACCACGACGACCACGACGACGACGACGCAAAACCAAACGTAAATGCAAACGACGACGACGATGACGTCGACCACGACACAAATACAATCACACATGCAAACGACGACGACGATGACGACGACCACGACGACGACACAAATACAAATGCAAACGACGACGACGACGATGACAGCGACGACGACGGCACGAACGCAAATACAAACGACGACGACGATGACGATGACCACGACGACGACGACACAAACACAAACAGAGGTGCAAACGACGACGATGACGACGACACACACACACACACTCATGCAAACGACGCAGGATATGACGACGGCAGCGACGACGACGACACAACCACAAATGAAAACGACGATGACGATGAAGACCACGAGGACAACAACACAAAATCAAAGGCAAACGACGGCGATGACGACGGCGTTTAAGACGTCGTCATAAGCACTGCGACGACACACACACATGAAAGCGTCAACGATGACGAAAACCACGGCGACGCCGACGCCGACAACGACGACGACAGGAACACAAATGTAAACGACGACGACGATGACGACGGCGACGACGACGACACAAACACACATGCAAATAACAACCATGATGACCACGGTGACGACGACGATGATGACTACACAAAAACGCAAACGACGACGGTGGCGACAACGACGTCGATGACGACGACGACACATACACATTGAATTTGTGACGACGACAAAAACACAAGTGCAAACGACGCCGACGATGACGACGACCACGACGAAAACGCCACAAGCACATATGCAAACGACGGCGACGGCAACGACACAAACACAAATTCAAATGACGATGACGATCACGACGACGACAACGACCATAATGACGACGACGATCACACAAGCACAAATGCAAATGACGTCGATGATGGCGGCGGCGACGACAACGACGCCGGCAACGACGACGACAACGTCACAAGCACAAGTGCAAACGACGACGACGATGACAACGACCACGAGACGATGACGACCGAACAAAAACGCAAACGACGACGTTGACGATGACGACGGCGAGACGACGACACAAACACAAATGCAAACAACGACGCCGACGACCACGAGGACGACGACCACGAGCTGGCCTCGAGGACAGAAACAAAACTGTAGACGACAACCATGATGACGGCGACGACGACGACGACACAAGCACAACTGCAAATGACGATGACGACGACGACAACGACGGCGACGATGACGATGACACCGGCGACGACGACAGAAACACAACTGCACACGACGTCGATGACGACGACCACGACGACAAAGACGGCAACGTTGATTTAGACACGAATGCAAACGACGACAACGATGACGACGAAGAAAACGACGACGATAAACACACGAACACATATGCAAACGACGCCGACGATGACGACGGTGACGACCACGATGACGACGACGTCGACACAAACACGCATTCAAACGAGGACGATTGTAATGACAACCACGACGACCACAGTGACGACACACACTTGCAAGGATCAACGATGACGAAAACCACGACGACGATGACGACCATGGCGACGACAGAAACACAAATGTTAACGACAACGACGATGAGGACGGCGACGACGACGACACAGCACAAATGCAAACGGCGACGACGATTACGAACAAACACAAGTGCAGACTTTGACGACGAAGATGAGGACGACCACGGCGACGACGACACAAACGAACCTATACACAATGACGACGATGTCAACGACCACGACGGCGACGATATAAACACAAATGCGTACGACGACGATGGCGACGACGACCACGACGACAACACAGACACGGATGGGAACGACGACGACTGCGACGACGACGACACAAACACACATGCAAACGATGACGGCGATGATGACGACGACGGTGACGACTACGACGATCGACGACGACACGAACACACATGCAACCGCCGACGACGGCGACGACAACCACGACGACGACACAAACACAAGTGCAAACGCAGACGATGACGACGGCGAGACGACGTCGACGACAATGACGCACATGCAAGCGACGTCGACGACACTAGCACAATTGCAACCGACGACGGCGATGACGACGACGACCACGACGAAGTCGACGTCGACACACACACATGCAACCGACTACGACGATGACAGCGACTTTGACGACGACGACGCCTACGTTGACTTTGTCGCTTCGACGGCGACGACGACGACACAACCTCAACTGCACACGTCGACTAGGATGACGATGACCACGACGACGATGACGACGCCACCACGACGACGACGACGACTATACAAACACAAACACACATTCAAACGACGACGAAGACGACGACCTCTACGACGACAACGACGACTCTTACGTTGACTCAGACGGCGACGTCGACGACACAAACACAAGCAAACGGCGACGACGACTATGACGACGGTGACGACGACGACGACGACGACTCAAACACAATTGTAAACGACGGCGATGACGACGAAGATCACGACAACGACAACATAAACGCACATGCAAACGACGGCGACGACAACGTCGATAATGACGACGACCACGACTACGACGTTGACGACGATGACGTCGAATTCGTCTGCGACGGCTACGACGACGACACAAGCACAAACACAAACGGTACCGACGATGCCGCCAGCGGCCACGACGACGACGATGACGTCACAAACACAGACGCAACCAACGACGACCAAGACGACGACGACAAAAACACGCTGCCAACGATGACAACGATGACGACGTCCACCACGACGACAACTTGAACGGCGACGACGATTACGACTCAAGCATACATGCAAACGACGACAACGGCGACGGCGTCCACGACGACGACATAAACACAAATGCAAACGACGGCGACGATGACGACGACGACCACGACGACGACGATCACCACGGCGACGACGACCATGACACAATCACAAATGGAAGCGACGACTACAATGACGACGTTGACCACGATGACGACGACGATGACGGCGGCGACGATGACGACGACACAAACCACGACGACGACGACATAAACACAAATGCAAACGGCGACCACAACGACGAGCACGACGATTTCGATGACGACACAACCACAAATGCCTTCGACGACGACGATGTTGACGCCGACCACGAGAACGACGACGACGACGACGAAGACGTCGGCGGCGGCGGCCGTGGCGACGGCAAGCGGCGACGGTGGCGGCGACGGTGTCGGCGGGCCCTCGGTCGTGCGCGCCCGCCAGGGCAGCCGCATCTCATCCGCGCCATCGCGGCTCGCCGTCCGGCGCGAAATGCCTAATCTTAAGTCGGGCGTGTCCCTCAACGGGGGGAAATCCAAAAATAGTCAAAGAATAGTCTGGAGACGATTTGTTTTTCAATTTCGTTGAGTATTTTTTGATTATTTCTTATTTTTCGTCCACAATCCCCCTGTAGGGGGACACGCCTGACCTAAGCCTAATCAACTGTCGGTCGTTCGATTCAACCTTGGGAGCTGGAGAGATCCTGGTGGACATCGGGGGTGTTGGGCAAGCAGGGCCATCGAAGGGCTGGTCTCGGAGGTCCTCGTTGGTCTCCAGCTGTCTTCGTTGGAGGGGTCGTTGCCGACGTGGTTGTGGTCGCGCTTGTCGTGGTCGTCCTTCTCTTCGCCTTCGTCCCCGCTCTCCTCTGGACCCCCCTCCCCAGGAGCATAGGCGAGAGGATGGCGAGGGCGACGGGGGCTGGGGCGGGCGGAAGACGGATAAGTGGGACTTGCGAGGGGGAGGAGCGGCAGGGCCGTCCTCACCCCCTTCATCCAGCCAGCGCCCTGTCAGAATTTACCTGCGGCCCCTCCTGCGGCCCATCGTGGCCCGTACTGGCCACTGTCGCACCCTGGGTCAACTGGCGACGGTCGCTGCGCCCGAAGCGGGCCGCTCGGAGGCCGTAGTGGAGGACCATCGGCCCGCGCGACTGTTCAAGGTCCTGGGTCCCCGATCCTCCCCGCCTGCTGGCGTGGGGAGGCGGCCTGACGCGCTGGAGGCACTGAGCTCCCGCACCCGCCGCTCCAGTGGGGGGCCGCCCCCCCCAAGACAGTACTGCATCTGGCGAGCATCGCTCTTGCACCGGAGGGGCTCGATGTGCACACCACGCCGTGTGGTCGGCCAAGAGGCCAGGGCACTCGACGGAGGAAGTCGGTGTCCAGGCGTTCCGGCGCCTCCGCCCCCCGAGGAGGGCGGCCAGCCTGTCGCCCGACGCCGACCGCCCGCGCACGGGGAACCTGGGCTACCTGGAGTACCTCGCTTGGCTTCAGAGGCCTCGCCCCCCGCTGCTCCTCCCTCGGGTTGCGCGCGCCTCGCTCCCGCCTTCTTCCTTTTTCTCATCCCTCCTCCTCGCCCTCCTCCTCCTCCTCCTCCTCCTCCTCCTCCTCCTCATCCTTCTCCCTCCTCCCTCCCTCCTTGCGCCCTGTCTCCCTCCTCCCTCCTCCTCGCTTCTGAGACGCTGGGCCTCAGCCTCCCTCCATTCCAGATTCTTTACATTCTCTGGCGTGGTTCCTCCTCCTCCTCCCCTCCGTCATCCTGCATCTTATCCCTCCCTTTCTTCTCCCCCCTCCCGCTCCTCCTCTTCCTCCTCCTCATCATCATCATCATCATCACCATCATCATCATCATCATCATCATCATCATCATCATCATCATCATCATCATCATCATCATCATCATTCTTCTTCTTCTTCCTCCTCCTCCTCCCTCCTCCTCCTCCTCCTCCTCCTCCTCCTCCTCCTCCAGCTCCTCCTGCCCCTTGTCCCTTCTCCTCCTCGTACTCCTACTACCCCGCCACTCCTAGACCTCCTTGCTGTCGGACCACCAGAACGTGCATAATTCTCCATGACCCGCCCATCCTAGACTCTCTGGGCCCCAGAGCGCCTTCTGGAGACTCTCGCGGAAGGTCCCCTGGAGAGCAGGGGGGCTCCTCACGAGGGATCAGAGGCTCTCGGAGGGGTCTCCTGGAAGGCCCCCGAGGGGCTCCCGAGAAACTCCCACGAGCTCTCTCGGAAGGCCACCCCAAACATTTACAGCGCCTCCCAAGAAAAAGCCCCCCCTCGTCGGAGGAGGACGCCAGCCACTGGCCTCACGCCGAGCCCCGCCTGGCCAGCCCTGGGGGCCCAGGACGGGCCCGGCCGGGATCCGTGTGCGTAGATGGCCCGCGCCCCATCCGATCGGCGCGCAGGGTGATGCCGGAGAGCATGCTGGACTCCGCCGACGCGGAGGCCGAGCAGCCACCCACCGAGCCGCACGAGTCAGGCTCGCCCTGCGGCGCGCGGTCGTTGTCATCGTCGTCGCAGCCCCCGTCGTCGTCGCAGCCGCCGTCGTCGTCGCAGCCGCCGTCGTCTTCGCAGCCACCGTCGTCGTCGCCGCCGTCGTCGTCGCCGCCGTCGTCGCCGCAGCCGCCGTCGTCGCGGCCGCCGTCGTCGCTGCCGTCGTCGTCGTCGCAGCCGCCGTCGTTGCCGTCATCGCCGCCGTCGTCGCCGCCGTCGTCGTCGCCGCCGTCTGTAGAGCACGCCAGCCGCCCTCGGGGGTGGGGGCCGGGCAGCCCGACTCTTTGGATTGGCAAACAGCCTGTCCCCAGGTCTTCGATGTCGGGCCAACTTGTCGGCTGCATGTGGGCGCGGCAAATTCCAATTCCAGAGGCCGTTGTCGTCAGGGGCAACATTGTGGGAAGGATAGTTAGTGTCAGGGGGCATCGACCCTCAATCAATCGCCCACTCATCGCCGATAGGGGCCTGGTATCCCACCCCTCGCAGGAACGTGCGGTTTCGGCATCGACGGCATATCGGCGATGCATATCCGATTCCAAATCGATGCTCCCGTGAGCCAATTACACTCCCTGCGCCTCCCCTTGAGGTCGGGATCCGGGGGGGGGCATGCTGATTCCGCCTGGACTCGAAGCTCTGGACAGGCAGCGTGGGCGTTCTAGGTTGAACGCAGCCAGTGGCCCGAAATGGATTGACATCGTACGACCTGCGTCTCGGAGAGCCATGATCGCTCCAGGGCGAACGATCATGGCTTCCACGCTCCGTGGATCTGGCGCACACGCGCCAGATCACGTATCCGTAATCCATGTTAGCGTACGCCGCGCTCGCCCCGACCTGACGAACACCCGCTGCTGACAGGGCTGCGGCATGCCGCGCCGCCTCGGGTTGTGTCGCCTCCGTCCGCCAATGTAGAGTTGACCTTTGATGTTTTGGCTTGCGATGAAGCGCTCATCTTTGAGGCCGCTGACCGTGTCAGCAAAGTAACTATCTTGTGAGATGCGACGTTTGCCCGTTCGCACCAGGGCGCTGGGCTTTGCAAAAGTAGTGGCGGCACGAACGCGAGGCGAGACGCAATGCCGTCAAGTCCCGAGAGCAGGAGGAGGAAGAAGGCGAGGTGGAGCAGAGAGACGGAGAGGTGGAGCAGAGAGAGGGGGACGCGAGGGGAGGCGAAGCAGAGAGGAGGAGAAGGGGGGGGGCGGAGCGGAGGAGGAAGAGGAGGCGAGTAGAGAAGGGGAGGCGGAGCACAGGAGGAGGATGAGGAAGAGGAGGGAAGTATGTGGATCGCATGAGAGACCGCATTATGTCAACTGCAGAACACAGTTCTCCTGGGGCAGTAGTAGAGTAGAGACGGCAGCCTGGGGGCGTAGGCCACAGAAATAATAATCTCAACCGTAACAATAATAGTAGTAGTAGTAGTAGTAGTAGTAGTAGTAGTAGTAGTAGTAGTAGTAGTAGTAGTAGTAGTAGTAGTAGTAGTAGTAGTAGTAGTAGTAATGATAACAATGATAATACAGATGCAATAGCAAGAATAATATACATAATAAGTAAGAGGAGGAGGAGAAGGAGGAGGAGGAGGCGAAGGAGGGAGAGGAGGAGGAGGACGACGAGGAGGAGGAGACGACGACGAGAGGAAGCGGCGGATGGGGCCGCGAACCCGCCGCGCCGAGCGCGGCGGCGAGGCCTGGAGCTCTTGCGCCGGCTCAACGCCGCGGCGCGCCCCAAGCGCCCGCTGCGGGTGCCGGAGCTCACGCCCGAGGAGCTGGAGCTCGCGGAGCGGGGGCTGTCGGGCGGCCCGGGCGGCGAGGTCGTCGCCTCGCGCTTCAAGGTCGACCCTGGCTTTGGGGGGGCTCTTCGGAGCTCTCCTCCTCGGCTTCTCTGTCCTCCTCCTGGATCCTCGACCCTCCTCCTCCTCCTCCTCCTCCTCATCCTCCACCACCTCCACCTCCTCTTCGCGCGCGCTTCAAGGTCGACCTGGCTCTGGGGGGGCCTCCTCCTCCTCCTCCTCCTCCTCCTCCTCCTGGTCCTGCTTCTGCTCCTCCTCCCAGGAGGAGGAGGAGGAGGAGGAAGAGGGGAAGGAGGAGGAGGAGGAGGAGGAGGAGGAGGAGGAGGAGGAGGAGGAGGAGGAGGAGGAGGGGGAGGGGGAAGAGACGGGCATCGGGTCACCGTCCGAACCTACCTCCAGCTTCAGCTTCAAGGGACCAGGGGGAGGAGGAGGAATGTCTTCAACGTTCCCAGATGAAGGGTTCGCCGTCTTCAGGCCTCTGTGAGGGGCTTCTCGGCGCGGCGGCTGGTAAGCATCTCGAAATTGTGGTCGACGCACGCCACGCCACGACACGTCCAGTACGATGGGGGGGAGGAGGCTTGGCATCGTTCTGACGTGTGCATTTTTCTCCGCGAGGACCATCGAGGATCATCCTGGATCATCGGTCAAAGAAGCGCACGAAAACGACAGCTGCACGGGGAATGGACGTCCGAGCGATGGAGGGGGTGGAGGAGGGGGCCACAACGGAGCGCCAGCGGCAAGCTGTCCACCTCTCTTCTTCTTCGTTGTTAGTTTTTCATGTTCGATAATAGTTGTAATTGGGCCTCTTTCGGTGCCACTGCGCTTTTCGAAAATCTGGTGTCCTCGCATCTTGTTTTTCTTTGACGAAAGAGAATGTTGGGCCTCAGACTGGGCCCCTGGCCCCCGGTTGGAATTTCTCCCTTTGGATTTCTTCACGATTTACTCGGGAATTGTGCTATCGCTCGAGATGCCCTCGCGAGTCATGCAGGACTGACGCTTCAGCGACTCGCCCGTCTGCTTCGGCCGCTTGTTTTCCCGCTCCCAGACCCCCTCCTGCGCCATCTCTATCGTGCTCCATCCTTCTCCCTCCCCCTTGCCCCTTCCCTCCTCCCTCTCCTTCACCTCTTAAGTGGCATGGGCTGCGCCAAGTACACGTGGCAGGTAAGGAAGATGTGCCGCAACGGGGGATATGTCGAAGACGAAGAGCCCGGATATCGATGGTTTGGGGTGACCCGCGGGCAGATGAGGGCGAACCGTACCAAAGCTGCTGCGCTCTCGCGCGGAACTGCCGAATACTGTATCAAAGAGCCGCGCTCTCGCGTTGCACTTCCTCGCAGCTTACTGAAACGCCGCGCTCCCAGCACTCAGGAATCAGATTCTCGATTTCGTCTCCTCTTCCTCCTCTTCCTTCCCCTCCTCCCGCTGCGGCGACCCTTGTTCGCTTGGAGTGGGGCTCCAAGAACACGGCTGGATTTTGAAGATGTCTTTGATTTTGACGCCACGCGAGGTCATCTGTTCTGTCCGCATCGTCCCCTCAGTTTTCCTCTTTTTTCTCCCAAAATATTGCGCGGGAAAAAAAAAGATTCTCGCTTTCGCGATATACTTGGGAATCGCGCTGTCGCAGGAGATGTCCTTGCAAGTCCTGCAGAACTGACGCTTCAGCGACCAGCCCGCTCGACCTGGCCGTCTGGACCCGCCCGCCCGACCCGCCCGTGAGGGTCCGCCCGCACGATCCGCCCATCTTCTTCAGCCGCTTGTTGTCCTGCTCCTAGACCCCTTCTGCGCCATCTCTTTCTTGCTCCATTGTTCTCCGTCCCGTTGTCCCTCCCCTCCTCCTTCCCTTACCCTGTCTTAGAGGCTGCGCCAACTACAGCCCCCCCTAACGTGGACTACACAGCCAACGTTGCCCAGACCTCGGTGACACCGAGCCTGGCCCGCGCGGAGCAGGACACCTGCATTCTAGCGACGCGCTTGTCTCGGAATCGTGCTCCGGCTTGTGCGTGGGCCGCATGTTTGATTGAAAATGTTGTTGTCACCTAGGCGGCCGCGTCATCCTTCATTGAGCATGTCATTCTCGCCTTGGCGCCGGCCACATCTCTGATTAGAGATGTTGTTTCGCTTCGGCGCAGGCGGCATCTTTGTTGTATGTCGTTCTCGCTCTGGTGCTGGCTACATCTCTGAGTGAACATGTTGTAGCCTAAGTGTTGGCAACATCCTTCATTGAGCAATGCCGTTCTCGCCTTGGCGCGGGCCACATGTCCGATTGTGAATGTTGCTGTGGCCCATGCGCTTGCGACACCTTTCATTGAGCATGTCTTTCTCGCTGTCGCGCTGGCCACGTGCCTGATTGAACATGTGTTTTTCACCTCAGCGCTGGCGATTGCAGCCTTCATTGAACATGTCGTTCTCGCCTCGGCGCCAGCCACGTATCTGATTGAAAACGATGTTGATGCCTATGCGTCAACACATTCTTCAGTGAGCATGTCATTCTCGCTGTGGCGCCGCCCACATCTCTGATTGAAAATGACGCTTTGGCTTAGGCGCTGGCCGCACGCGTGATTGCGATTGCTGGTCTCGCCTCAACGCGGGCCACACTCTCGATTCGGAGTGCTGATTTCGCCTAGGTGCCCGCCGCACGCATAATTGCGGTAGTTGTTCCAGCCTCAGTGCAGGCTGCGCTCTCGATTCGAAATCATGCTCTCGCCCAGCGCTGGCCAAAAACATTATGGCGAATGATGTTAGCGCCTCTGCCGCTTCGGCGCCAGTCGCACCCTTGACTGCGAATGCCGTTCGCATCTTGATTAGAGATTGTGCCATCGCTGGGGTTCCCGACACATGTTGATTGCGAACGCCGTTCCCGCCACAGGGGAAGACGCAGCCTCACAAGCCTGCGGGCTGCGCAAGCTTCAGGATCGCGGCCCCATCCGCGGCCAATTTGGCGCCAAGGTGCCGCTTGTGCTGATGCGCTTTGTGTTTTTGGTTATCGTAGTGCTGGTCACACTGGTGCTGCTGCTGGTGCCGCTAGTAGTGCTGCGCATGGTGCTGCTGCTTCCCGTCGTGCTGGTCACAGTCGTACTACGACAGTCGTACTGCTGGTAGTGCTCCTCACACTAGTACTCCTCGTTGCGCTTGTGCTGGTGCGCGTAGTGCTGTTGTTTCATGTCGGGCTGGTCGCAGTGATGCTGCTGGTGGCGCTGGTAGTGGTACTTGTGGTGCTACGGCTTTCCTTTGTGCTGGTCGCTGAAGAGCTGCTGGAGGCGCTGGTGCTGCTGCTTCGCGTAGAGTTGCTGCCTCTGGCGATGCTCGTCACACTGGTACTGTTCGTGGCGCTTGTGCTGATGCGCGTAGTGATGCTGTTTCGCGTCCTGTTGGTCGCATTCGTGCTGCTGGTGGCGTTTGTAGTGCTGCGCGTGGTGCTGCTGCTTCCCGTCCTGCTGGTCACAGTGGTGTTGCTAGTGGCATTCGTGCTGCTGCGCTTGGTGCTGCTGATTCCCGTCGTGCTGGTCACAATCGTACGCTGATGCTGCTGGTTACCGTTGTGCTGGTCACGGTGGTGCTGCTAGTGGCGCTGGTGTTGGTGCGCATGGGGCTGCTGCTTCCTGTCGTGTTGGTCGCGTTGGTGTTTTAGGTGGCGCTAGGTGCTACGCGTGGAGCTTCTGCTTCCTGTCGTCCTCGTCACAGTGCTCCATAACTATAGCGGCGCGGGTGCTGCTGCGCGTGGTGATGCTGCTTGCTGTCGCGATGGTCACGTCATTGTACTGCTGCTGGTGGCGCTTGTGCTGCGGCTGGTTCTGCTGGTGCTGTTGCGCGTACTGGTGCTGTTGGTGGCGCTGGTGCTGCTGTGCGTGCTGGTGCTAGTCTCCGCAGACGACGCTGGTGCTGCTGCGAGTGGTGCAGATGTTTCCTCTTTAATGCCAGTCACGCCCGACGTGTGGCGGCACTTAGCCGCCGCGGCGGACACTGGCGACACTGGCTGCGCGGCGGCCGCCAGACGCCCTGAACGACGGCGGTCGGAGGGCGCTGCCCAGGGGGCAGCGTTGGCCAGGCTGGGCCCCGCTGCTGGCCAGGCAGGGCGTCGGTGCCAGGCGCTGGAGCTGCTGGCCGGGCTGGGCGGCGGCAGGCGGCGGGCGCTGACGGCGGGAACCACGTCGAGCCACTCCCACGTCCTCGCGCTCGACCTGGCGCTTCATGGTAGCGCTGCTATTCTATGCCCCGGCTCGTGCAACCCTTCCCTGCGGGAGCGACCGCCGGTCGGGGTTGGGCCGAGCAGCGGGTGCTTCCGTGGGTGGGGTTCGCATTGTCTCTCAGCCAAGTTCCGGATGAGCGGATTGCACATCTGGGGCGTCCCCCGTGTCCAACGCAAGATCGAGCGATCTAGATCTTGACACTTGCGCTGGGTTGCGGGAACGCCTCCCCCCCGCCGGCCTGGCCGGCAGGTGGGGTGAGGGCGCTCGCGCAGTCCAGCGTGAATCGCCTGGCGCTGCCGGTTCCCGTCGTGCTAGTCTTATTATTTCTGCTGTTGCCGCTGATGCTGTTTCGCGGGGTGCTGCTGCTTCCCGTTGTGCTGGTCACAGTGATGCTTCTGGTGGCGGTTGTGCTGCTGTGCGCGTTGCTGCTGTGTCCTTGCCTTACCTGGTCGTCGCAGTGGGGCTGCTCGTTACGCTTGCGCTGATGCGCGTCGCGCTGCTGCTTCCCGTAGTGCCGGTGACACTGGCACTGCTGATGGCGCTTGTGCTGCTTCGCGTGGCGCTGCTGCTTTCCGTCGTGCTCGTCACAGTGGCACTGCTGGTGGCGGTAGTGCTGCTGCGATTTGTGCCGCTGCTTGCTGCCGTGCTCGTCACAGGTGTCCTGCTGTTAGAATTGATGCTGCTTCGCGTAGCGTTGCTGCTCCCCGTCGCGGTCGTCATACTTGCGCTGCTAGTTGCACTAGTCCTGGTGCTAAATCGCAGAAGCGCGTTTGGGAGTTATGCCCCCCAACCCCGCTCGCGCAGTCAAGCGCAAAACGCGTGGCGTTGATGGTTCCCGCCGTGCTTGTTTAGTAGACTTGCTGCTGTCGTCTGTGCTGCTGCGCGTGGTTCCCGTCGTGCTGGCTACAGTGGTGCTGCTGGTGGCGCTGGTACAGGTGCGTGTCGTGTTGCTGGATATTGTTGTGTTCGTCAGGGTGGTACTGCTCCTGACCCTTGTCCTGGTACGCCTAGTGCTGTTACGTGCTGTGGTGCTGGTCACACTGGTACTGCTGGTGGCGCTTGTGCTGCTTCGCGTGGCGCTGCTGCTTCCCGTTGTGCTCGTAACAGTGGTGCTGCTGGTTGTTATGGTGCAGCTGCGCTTGAACCTGCTTCTTGCTGTCGTTGTGGTCAGTGGTGCTGCTGGTGGCGTTTGTGATGCGTCGCGTGGTGCTGCTTGCTGTCGTGCTGGTCAAAGAAGTTATGGTGTTGTCGCTTATACTGCTCTGCTCGCACTAGTGCTGCTGGTGGCGCTTGTGCTGCTGCTGCTGCGCATGGTGCTGTTGATTCTGGTGGTTATCGTCTCAGTGGTGCTGCTGGTTGTGCTATAGCTAGAGCCTCTGCGCGTGTGCAGTGGGACACCTCGCCCGCGATCACGACGTATGACCTCGCCTCACCGTTGGCCTTCATTATTGCGACCGTTGCTGTTGCTTCAGCCCCGGCCGCGTCCATGATTGCAAATGTTGCTTTCGCCTCAGCGCAGGACACACCCATGTTTGCGAATTGTGCTCTCGCCTCAGCGCCGGCCACAGATCGCCGCGCGAAGCGCCCTCCCGACGCGCCGTTTGTTCCGACGCGTGGGGAGGGTGCTTCGGCCACCCGGGCAAACTCCGCCTCGGACGCGGCAGGTTCGCCGTGGATTTGCCGCGGTGCTGGCGTCGTGTACATGGGGCACGGTACGCAAGGATTGCTGTGGGTTTGCCGTGGTGTCGGCGTCGTCCATTTGGGCGCGTCGAAAACAAATGGTGCTGCGACACATCAAGGATTGCGAACGCTGCTCTCACTTCAGCGCTGTCCACATCCATGATTGCGAACGTCACTCTCGCCTCAGCGCCAGACACCCACGACTACGCTGGGTACTCTCGCCTCAGCGCCAGCCACATTCATGATTGCGAATGCTGCTGCAGGCCGGGCGCCGGCCATTTTCTTCAACGGAGCCAACGAGGGATCAGTGACACAGTTGGCATTTATGCAGTGCATGTTGCTGTGTCGCTTCGCTCCCGTGCATCGTTTGCTGCAGCGCGCGCGTGACACACCGGTGTCGCCGAGCCGGTGGTCTGGTCGGCTTTAATGGGTCAGGTTCGCTTTGGCGCAGCGTCGGAAGGGGCTGGGTCAGGTTCGATTTGGGATGCGCCAGATTAGGGGCCTTGGACACGTTGCTGGAAAGGGAGATTTGTCCACAATCAGATACGAAGATGGCTGGTATCGAGAGTCGGGATATCCGTGTTGAATGTCACGCAAGCTGACAAGAGCGAACAGTCTTGCCATGACTGTTGCTGCTGCTGTTGTTGCTGCTGCTGTTGTTGGTGTTCTTGCTGCTGTTGATGTTATAGTTGTTGTTGATGGTGGTGTTGCTGTTGTTGTTTGTTGTTGTTGTTGTTGTTGTTGTTGGTGGTGTTGTGATTGTTGTTGTTATTATTAGTATTATTTGTGTTTTTATTGTTGCTATGCTGTAGCTTCTTTGTCTTGCTCCCTATGTACATCTCTCTCTCTCTCTTTCTCTCTCTCTCTCACTCTCCCTCTCTCGTTCTAACTCCCCCTCTCTCCCTCTCGCACTCTATCACTCCCTCTGCCTCCGTCCCTCCCTCTCTCTTCCTTTCTCTCCCTCCATCTCCGTCGCACACACACATCATTTGGGACACCACTCCCTCACCCCCCCGATGTTGGGGGGGGGCCCTACCCCTCTCGACACCATCCGGCCAGCAAGGTGGACGTGACACGGAGGCAGCTGGAGTGCCTTAGACCTGGCGAGTGGCTGAACGACGAAGTTATCAATTTCTACTTCCAGCTTCTCCAGGCCCTCGCCCTCGACTTTTCTACTCGTCATGCTGCGCTTCGTCATTCCCGCCCCACCCCCTCCTTCTAGTCCGTCCCGGCCTCTTCTTCTTTTCCCTGCGCTTCCAGAACGCATCCTATTGTTGTTCCTCGTCCTCATGTTTGTCTTTGTTCTGGTCCTCTGCCTTTCTCTGTTCTTTCACACCCTCTGACCCTCCCTCTCCCTCCTCATCGTCATCCCTCCTCCCTCCTCGGCCATCTCCACTCTCTCCTTCCTCTTCCGCCCTGTCTCCTCCACCTCGCGTCCATTCTCCCTCTCCACGGGCGAGGGGGGGGGGGGGCGATGCAGCAGGCGAGGGGGGGCGGGGGCGATGGAGCAAAGATAGAAACAGAAGGGTGTGAGGGTTGTTGCTAGCAGTTCTGTGTCTCCTCCTCCTCCTCCTCCTCCTCCTGGTGTTGCTGCTGCTTTCCCTCCCCCTCACACCCGCTGAGACCCAGAAGCCCGAAAGCCTTGCAGAACCCCAGAGTGTCTCCCTCGGGAAACCTCTTCCTCCCCCTCCCCTCTCGCTCAGATCCCAGAACTTCTCCTCCTTCTCCTCCTCCTCTTCCTCCTCCAGGAGCGAGCGAAGGTGGGCGACAAGCTGACCTGTTGGATGCCCAACTCCTTCTTTTGGCCGAACCTCAGCGGGAAAGACAATAAGAACTACAGCTACGCGGGTGTCCGCAGGTGGATGAGGGCGAACAAGATCACATGCCTGGCGCTTCTGTTCGACAGGGTCGGTCTTCAGGGGCTTGAATCGCCATCGGAACTAGAAAGTCGTCGGCGATACCCATGACTTGCAGACTGGACCGAGGCAGCCAGGTATGATGAGAATGGGAGGAAGGACGAGGGAGGATGAGGAGGCGTCGTGGAAGAAGGGGCATGGAGGGTGAGCGAAAGGAGCCTCCGCAGGTGGACGATCAAGCAGAAAGTTGACATTTTCAGCCTCCAGCGAGTCATCTTTCCCATGAACATCTGCGATACCCACTGGGCCATGGGCGCGATTGATCTGCGCGATAAGGGATTCCGATATTTCGACTCCATGTTCAGCAAGCCGCACCCCAACTTTGTGCCTTTCCTGCGGCGGTATCTGGAGGACGAGCATAAGGCGAAGAAGGGCGGTCCCCTGAGTGGGATCGAGGATTGGCAGCTGTTGGAGCCCGACGCGCCTATACCCAAGCAGAAGAACGGATATGATTGCGGCGTTTTCACTTGCAATTTCGCGGAGTTCTTCTCGGCCGGGAGAGCGTTCGCGTTCACCCAGGAAGACATGCCCAACCTCAGGCAGAGGCTCGCTGCCCGGGTTATGAAGGCAGACGAGAATTGGACCTGAGAAGTAACATCTCCATCGCCATCTTCCAGATAATGTTTGCACAACAATCGTCCTCACGCGCGTACGCACACACCTCCCTCCTCAGGAGCATTAGATATCGACGTAAGGATACTTCGTATTCTTTGCGAGGCCACTGGTCTGGATGGGGCATCCTCTTGGCTTCGCATCGCTACGTATCCCGATGAAGCTTTCACTCCGGGCTTGTGGTTGAATCGTCGGAGGAGCCTATGTGCCTGCTCACAAGGAGAACAATACATCGAATGGCATTCGGCCCATCCCGCCACCGTGCCAGGGTTGTGGGTCAGAGTTCTCAGGGATGCGTTTGGGAGTCTCTTCGGAGCGCCTTAAGGGGCCTCTTCGGGGCAGTGTTTGGGCTTCTTGGGAGCCTCTTGGGGGCCTCTTGGGGGCCTCTTGGGGGCCTCCTGGGGCCTCTTGGGGGCCTCTCGGAGCTTCTTGGGGGCCTCTTGGGGGCCTCTTGGGGGCCTCTTGGGGCCTCCTGGGGGCCTCTCGGGGCCGAGGGTTCGAAATGTCCGTTCGGGTTTCCCATCTGGGACCCCTCTTGGAGCCGTCTTTTGGGCCCTCTTGGGCCGTCTTGGGCGTCTCCTCGGCCGTCTTGGGGCCCTTCTGGGCCGTCTTGGAGCCCTCGTGAGGGCCTCCTGGGGCCTCTTGGGGCGATCTAGGGGGTCTCCTGGGCCGTCGTGGAGCGTCAGCAAGCCGAAAACGCGAGAACGCCCCAATCGTTCAAAAGCTGTTCGGAAAATCATTGGTTTGGGCCTCTGGGGGGCCTTTTTGTGAGGCCTCTTGGAGGCCTCTTGGGGCGTCTTGGCGGCCTCTTGGGCCGTCTTGGGTCCATCTTAGGCTTCTTGGGGCGATCGTTCGGCGACTCGGGGCTCTCTTAGACCGTCTTGGCGGCCTCTTGAGGTCCCCTTGGCACGTTTTGGGCCCCTTTTCGGCCCCGGAAAATCGCGCAGGAATGGATCGTGGGTGGGTCGCGGGTGGGTCGCGGGTGAGTCGCGGGGTGGGTCGCGTGGTGTTCGCGGGGTGTTCGCGGGGTGGGTAGCGGAGCAGGTCGCGGGCGGGCCGCAGGCCAGGACGGCGCCAGCAAGAACAAACCACAATCAGTTTAGGATGGTTCGCTCTTTTTTGCTCGCGGGTTACACATCATATTAATCCCAAGTCCTCGATACCCCCCTTGGGGTTATATATTCCTTACCTGCCACGTGCACTTGACGCAACCCCTAACACAGGGGAAGGAAGGGAGCAGAAAAGGGACAACGGGGAGGGAGAAGGACGGATCTCGAGAGAGATTCGCAGAAGGGGGGTCAGGAGCAGGAAGCAAGCGGCATAATCAGACGGGCGGGTCGGGCGGGCCGATCCTGAGAGGCGGGTCGGGTGGGCGGGCACAGGCGGCGGGTTTGAGCTGTTGGGTCGCTGAAGCGTCAGTCCGCATCAATCGCCAGGAAGTCTGAAGCGATAGCGCGATTCCCAAGTAAACCGTAAGGAAGCCCAGAGCGAGAGCGTGATTCTTGAGTGTCGAGGGCGCGGCCTTTCGATGAATTGCGAGGAAAGCCCACGCCAGAGCGCGATCCCTACATACATGATGAGGAAGTCCCGCTCGAGAGCCTGATTTGGACTAAGAAGTAAGGAAGTATCAAGCGGGACCCGTTGTTGAATACGTAGCCCCCCGCAGTTGCGGATAAGAGTAAGGAGCCTGTGGTGTCGTCGACAGTCTGCAAAGCTCTGAGGAAGCCCGCCGCAGGCGCCGAATTTTGTCGTCAAAGCAATGTGGGTGGGTCGCTGGTGGATCGCGGGTGGGTCGTGAGGTGAATCGCGGGATGGGTCGTGGGGTGTGTCGCGGGGTGGGTCGCGGGCGTGTCGCAGACGAGGACGACGACAACAACGCAAAAACGGAACACCAACAACAACGCAGCAACGCAACAACGCAACAACAAGCCGCACCGCGGAACCCCACTTCAGCTTCGCGCCCAGGGGCAATGAATTACCGTTCGGCCCCTCACACTTGATTCATTATTGGTACTCATCATTCAGCAGTTCTGAATGTTGGACCCCTTATATCCGCCCTGGCGCTCTCGCGTCGGCGCCGGCTGCAGTTCTTTTGACAATGGTGCTCACGCTCAATCATGTCGGGTTTCGCCCAAGCCGGCCCCCCAACAGCAACAACAACAACAACAACAACAACAACAATAGCAACACCACCACCACCAACAATAGCCACAACATTCATGTTGAGACTGTTCCCTCTCACCTGCTCGCGTGCCATTCAACGCGTATATCCCGAACCCTCGAAACCCACCCTCTTCGTCCTCGACCGTACCCCCTTGGGGGTATACTTTTCTTACCTGCAACGTGTATTTCGCGCAGCCCCTGAGGTACATAGGGGAAGAGAGGACGGATGGAAGGAAGGACAAGGGGGAGGGAGGAGGATGGATCACGGGGTAGGAGCAGAAAGCACGTGGTAGAACCAGACGGGCAGATCGGGCGGGTAGGGCCCAGGCGGCCAGGTCGAGCAGGCAGGTTGCTCAAGCGTGCGTCCTGCATGAACGGGCAGGAAGTCTCGAGCGACAGCTCGGTTCCCAAATTAATCGTTAGGAAATCCACAGCGACAGCGTGACTCCTGAATGTCGAGGGCGCGGCGTCTGAAAAAAATGCGAGGACCTCCCACGCGAGAGCGCGATTCCTGAATACATTGTGAGGAAGTGCCGCGCGAGAGCGCGATGTAATACATTGTGAGGAAGTATCAGGCGGGAGTTGTTGTTGGTGTTGTTGTTGTTGTTGTAGTTCGGGGGCCAACATCGCAGCTTGAGCCGAGCGGCTTTCCTTGATCAAAGAAAAAAGCAGGCTCCGAGCCCCGGGGGAAGCACTTCAATTGAAAAACACAATGGCCACTGGAGGGGGATCAGCAATATTTGTTCTTCATTAGTGAGTGCTCAGCAACAACAGCAAGAACAATAACAACACAAACAACACCAACAATCATTTTAATATTGCTCGTTCTTATCTGCTCGAGTGTCCGTTAACGCGTCTTTTCCAAACCCTCGATGCCCGCCCTCTTCGTCTTCGATCGTACCCCTTCTGGGGGGATACTTTTCTTCCCTGCAGGCCAGGCCCCAGCAAACGGCGGAGCGGCCGCGGATTGTCGGCCTGGTCAGCGGCAGCGCTGATCGGCAGGAACCCGACCCCAAGAGGGACGGACAGAAAACCGACCACGAAGACGACGACGCCGACGTCGACGACGACGACGGCGGCGACGACGACGACGACGACGACGAGCGAAAGCGAGAGCGAGAAAGAGAACGACAGTAGGGCCACGAAGGGCACGAAGTAGGCCACGAAGGGCGACAAAGGGGACACGAAGGGAATGCGTATGGGGCCACGAAGATCGCGAACGAGCGGGGGCCACGAAGGGCAGATAATGCGGGACCACAGAAGGCAACGACGGGGCCACTGAGGGTAGCAACTGGGCCACGTAGGACAGCGAGGGGGCCTCAAAGGGCGACAGCGGTGCAACGAAGGGCATGCACATGGGGTCACGACGGGCGCGAACAAACGGGGGCTACGAAGGGCATGCGCATATTGGGCCGCGGAGGGCAAAGACGGGGCCACTGAGTGCAGCAACGGGGCCACGAAGGGCAGCGACGGGGCCGCGAAGGGCGACAGCGTGGCCACGACGGGCATGCATATGGGGCCACGACGGGCGCGAACGAACAGGGGCCACGAAGGGAATCCATATGAGGCCACGGAGGGCAGCTAGGGGGCCACGAAGGGGTGCAACGGGGCCACGGCTGCAACGAGGGCCCGAAGGGCAGCGAGGGGGCCACGGAGGGCTGCAACGGGGCCACGAAATAAAGCGAGGGGGCCACGAAGGGCTGCAACGGGGCCACGAAAGGCAGCAAGGGGGCCACGAAGGGCTGCAACGGGGCCACGGAGCAAAGCGAGGGGGCCACGAAGGGCTGCAACGGGGCCACGAAGGGCAGCAAGGGGGCCACGAAGGGCTGCGACTGGGCCATGAAACAAAGCGAGGGGGCCACGAAGGGCTGCAACGGGTCCACACAGGGCAGCGAGGGGGCCACGAAGGGCTGCAACGGGGCCACGAAGGGCAGCACGATCCCGGCTCCGAAATAATCTCTGAGGGAGTCCTAAGCGTGAGCGCGACTCCTGGGTGCCTGAGTGTCAAGAGCGCGGCGCTTGAGGAAACTGCGGGCAATTCCAGCGCAACGGCGCTGTTCTTGGGTAGATTGCAAGCAACTCTCCAGCGAGAGCGCGACTCCAGAGCGCTGAGAGAGCGATTCTTGAATAAATTGTTAGGAAATCCCAAGCGCGAGCGCGATTCATGAATTAAATGCGAGGAAGTCTACGGCGGGAGCGGGGGTCCTGGCTCGTTGTTGTTGTAATCCGGGGGCCAACAACACAGCTTGAGCCCCAAAACATTCCCAGATAAAAAAACAGGGTGCGAGCGCCGGGAAGGGCACTTCAATTGAAAAATGCAATGTGCTACGGAGGGGGGATCAACAATACTTATTGTTCAGTAGTATCAGTTCAACGTTCCCGTGTGATACTTCCTGACGAATTACTCCGAGAGGCCCTGGCCAGAGAGGGCCCGAAACTCAGGAAGCGCGCTATCGCTTAAGACATGTTTGCAACTTTTGCGACACATGGGGGGTCTTTCAGAGCAGTCCTGCCGCTACTTGCGAACGCCGGAACATTCGTTTCGCTTGAGACGCCATTGCGATTTGGCATCGCAGGGGTCCTTCAGGGCAGTATTGCCGCGATTTGCGGATGCCAGAACGGCCGTTTCGCTTGAAGCCTGTTCGCACATTAGCACCACAGGGAAGTCTTTCAGAGCCAGGTTGCTGCTACCTGCGGATGCCAGTACGGGGTTTTCGGATGAGACTTGCCTGCGGTTCAGCACCACTCGGGGGTCCGTCAGAGCATTCTTGCTGCTACTCGCGGATGTCGAAACGGCCGTTTCGTCTGACTGAAATTGAGCAGCACGTGGAAATCCGTGAGAGCAGTCTTGCCGCTACTTGCGACGGCCCCAGGAGTCTCCAGGACGCTCCTGGCATATGCGTTCGCCTGGGCATTTTTCGGCCCCCCCGCTCCCAGGAGGCTTGGAACATGAATTATCGACCTTGGGATTCCTTCATTCTTTGCGGAGCCACCTGTCTGGATTGGGCGCCCTTTTGGAGTCTTCGGCGTTACGTATCCCAATGAAGCTTGTACTAAAGTTTTTTTTAATGGAGGACCCGATGTGCCTTCTCGCAAGAAGAAAAGTATGTATGTGTTTGTGCGTAGATTTGTAGAGGCGCATAGCATACAGACAGCGTCAAAAAGGCGACGACCGCGTCTCATGGAGCAGTTCCCTCGCATGTGTTGGATGAGGTGGAATCAGGCGTCGGGGATGGGTTGAGAGGATAACTAGCGTGTTGTATGTTCCATGCTTACGGCTGCTAAACATGACACCTGTAGTGGCATTGGTCGCTCCTGTGTTCATGGAAGGTATACGAAGTACCCCGCAGTTGCGGACGGCGGGGTCGTCGGCAGTCTGCGAAGCTCTAAGAAGCTCGCCGCCGGCGCCGATTGCTTCACATTGCACAGCGATCTCGCTGCAGGAGCCGATTTTTCATCAAAGCAACGTGGGTGAATCACGTGTGGGTGGCGAGGTGGGTCGTGGGGTGGGTCGCGGGAGGGATCGTGGGGTGAATTCGGGGTGGGTCGCAGGGTGTGTCGCGGGCAGGTCGCAGGCAAGGACGACGACAGCAACTAACGACAATAACTTTAAGGCGGTTCGCTTCTTTTTGCTCGCGGGTCACTCATCATGTAAATCCCAAGTCATCGATACCCACCCTCGTCGTCTTCGATCGTACCCCCCTTCGGGGTAGATCTTCCTTACCTGCCACGTGCACTCGACGCAGCCCCTAACACAGGGGAAGAGAGGGAGGAGAGAAGGGACAAGGGTGAGAGAGAAGGATGGATCACGAGAGAGATTCGCACAGAAAGGGGTCCAGAGCAGGAGAACAATCGACACATCCACACGGGCGGGCTGGGCGGGCCGACCCAAACGGGCGGGTCGGGCGGGCGCGCCCAGACGGCGGGGTCGAGAAGGTGGGTCGCTGACGCGTCAGTCCGCATGAATGGCGAGGAAGTCTCGAGCGATGGCGCGATTCCCAAGTAAACCGTGGGGAAGCCCAGGGCGAGAGCGTGATTGTTTGACTGCCCAGGGCGCGGCATTCCAAGAAAGTGCGGGGAGGTCGCACGCGAGACCGCGATTTCTGCATAGATTATGAAGAAGTCCCGCCCGCACGAGAGTGCGATTTTGAATAGATCGCAAGTAAGTATCAGGCGGGAGCCCTTGTTGAGAAATTCAAGTTTTAGGAATCAGTACTGATGGGTCCCCTAGGTCCGCCCTGGCGCTCTCAACTCGGCGACGGCTGCAGTTCCTGTGGACGTTGTGTGGACGTTGATGCTTCCGCCCACGAGTTTGGGGATTCCGGGATGCCGCCCAAGGCAGCACCCCAACAACAGCAGCGCATCCGTGTGATGTGTTCTCACAATTTGCTTCGAGAGGCCCTGGCCAGAGAGGGCCGAAACTCAGGAAAGGCGCTCTCGCCCAAGACTCCTTCGCAATTTAGCGCCACAGGGGGGGGGGTCCTTCAGAGCAGTCTTCCCGCTACTTGCGGGCGCCGGAAGGACCGTTTCGATTGAGATTCCAGCGCAATTTGGCATTGCAGGGGGTCTTTCAGGGCAGTCTTGCTGAGTGTTCGGGATGCCAGAACTGTCGATTCGCTGGGGACCTTTACGCAAATTATCAGTACAGGGTGGTCCTTCAGAACCAGGTTGCTTCTACTCGCGGATGCCGGAACTAATGTTTTGCATGAGACATGCTTGCAGTTCAGCGCCACAAGGGGGTCCGTCAGAGCATTTTTGCTGCTACTCGCGGATGTCGAAACGGCCGTTTCGTTTGAGATTTCCGTGCAATTGAGCAGCACAAGGAAATCCGTCAGAGCAGTCTTGCCGCTACTTGCGGAGGCCCCATGAGGCCCCAGGCCCCAGCTCGCTCCAGGGATATGTGTTCGGGGAGCGCTTTGCGGTTTGGATATGCGTTCGGTGGGAGCTTTTCGGTCCCCCTACCCCTAGGAAGCCCCACGAGTCCCAGGAGTCGTGTTGTAGATGTATAGATGTTCGGCGATGTGTTTTGGGTCCCCGTAGGCTTCGCCCCTACAGGGTTCGCCGCCGCTGTCCTGGGACGCGAATCCTTTTCGTGTTTCACGTATGTGCATTTCTATTGCCGCTCTCGTGGAGCTCGACTCCTTTCCGCGTTTCACGCGTGTTTCTATTTATTCCGCCTCGATTGGGGCCCGACTCCATAGAGTTTAAAGTGTGCTCCTGTAGGATACCCCTGTCCTCGGGCTCGGACCCTTCGTGGTTCGAATCCTCGCCGCTCTTCGTGCGATCTGAAAGTGGGAGAGTGCATCGGGAGAGATGTTGGCCGACCTCCTTGGGCGGAAAATCCTGGCGAGGGAATGTCGGCCCCCTTTTTCATGTAGTTCCCCAAGAAGGGGGGCATCATCATGGATGCGTGTAGCATGTAGGAGCATGACCCATGAGGCGCAATCCTTCCCCTCATAAATCCACCGTGCGTGGGCCCTGGGGGGGCACTTCGCTGGAAAAAACAAGAGGAGCACCGGAGGGAGTGATCCACAATATTGACTTTTCAGAAATGAGAGCTCCAGGTCAGCAACAGCAAATTAAAAGCAAACATCATCTGGGCCACGGAAGCCCACCTCAGCTGCGCACCCGGGGACAGTAAATGACCGCTCGAACCCCTCATTCTGACCAGTCGGATCGGGCAGACTGTTGGGCCCCGTGGGCTCTACGCCGTCCAGCCCAGGCCTGGAGACCCCAGGACGTAGTGCACTGCGGCCTGTGGCACGTTCCCCTGGCAGCGCGCGTGCACTGAGAGTTTTGGAAGTGCATACTGACGGAACCGGAGGGGTTTTCTGGATTTGTCGCCGCGTTGCGGGCCCGTGCCGCCGCGTGGGCGCCTCGTGGGCGCCCGGCGCTCGGGGGCCATGCCGACGCTGCGAGACGTTGCGGGCCCGTGGCGCCGGGTGGGCGCCTCCTGGGTACCCCGCGCTCAGGGGATATGCCGAGGTTGCGCCACGTTGCCGCCCTGTGGGCGCCGCATGGGCGCCCCGCGCCTGGGAGATATGCCCAGGTTGCGCCGCCCGTGCCGCCCATGGGCGCCCCACGTAGCTTTCACTGTATAGCTTACACCGCATAGCTTACCCCCTAAAATTTTCACCTTTAGCTCACCCCGCAAAACTTACACGACATAGCTTGCATTAGTATCTGTCCCAACGTAGCTTGTATCACGTATATTCTCCTTTCTAAAAGACTAATAGATTCTACCCCCCCCGGACTTATCGGGTCCTCCGCGCGTGCTGTAAATCACATATGATTCTGACCACATGTCCATCTTAAATCTGAATTCATACCATCCCAGCCAAGCCGGTATCCCCCCCCCTGTGGTTCCCTTGTAAAAAACACTATGCGGTGACATGTTTTGCTCTAATATAGCACTTTTTCACGAATCCCTTGCAAAAAATGGGACGAAGTACACACGCGCGCGTCGTGGCGCGCGCATGCCGAAATCCTTCAAAAACCTTCGGTTCCGGAGAGACTTCAAAATTGAATTTCCAAAAAACATATAAAAACACATGGTTTCGCAACACTGATTTGCTATAAAAAAAAGTCCGCGCGAGCTCTTGAGAAATCTGAAGAAAACCATGGGTATTCCAAGATTTTCACAAAATGCTACCAAACGGGCTTCGCGCGCGCGCGCATGTCGAAATCTGTCGAACGCCCTTGCGCGTGTGCCGTCGCGAGAATCCTTTGCAAAAAATGGGACGAAGTGCAGACGCGCGCGTCGTCGCGGGCGTATGCCGAAATCCTTGAAAAACCATCGGTTTCGGAAGGATTTCGAAATCGTGCGTCCAAAAAACCTACAAAAACACAAGGCTTCGCAACACGGGTTTTCAACAAAATTGTGCGCGCGCGCTCTTGCGTCGTCGCGTCGTCGTCGTCCTCTCCTCCCTCGTCGTCGTCGTCGTCGTCGCCGTCGTCGTCTTCTGTCTTTCCTCGTCGTCGTTGTCGTCGTCTTGGCGTCGTCGTCGTTTCCGTCGTCGTTGTCGCCGTGGTCGTCCTTCCTCCCTCGTTGTCTTCGTCGGCGTCTCGTCGTTGTCCCTCCTATTTCGTCGCCGTCGTCGTCGTCGTCGTCGTCGTCGTGGTCTTCACTCCTCCCTCGTCGTTATCCTCCTCCCTCGTCGTCGTCGTCCGTCGTCGGCGTCTCGTCGTCGTCCCTCCTATTTCGTCGCCGTCGTCGTCGTCTTCGTCGTCGTTGTCATCGTCGTCGTCTTCCCTCCTCCCTCGTCGTTGTCGTCGTCGGCGTCGCCGTCCTTCCTCCTTCTTCGTCGTTGGCGTCGTCGCCGTCTTCCCTCCTCCATCGTCGTTGTCGTCGTTGTCGCCGTCGTCGTTTTTTCTCCTCCCTCGTCGTCGTCTCCGTTGGCGACGTCGTCGTCGTCTTCGTCGTCGTCGTCGGCGTCGTTGTCGTCGTCGTCGGTGTCGTCGTCGTCGTTGTCGCCGTCGAAAACATTGGAGACGTCGTCGGTGTCGTCGCAGTCGCTGTCGGCGGCGCCGTCGTCGTCGATGTCGCTGTCGTCGTCGGCATCGGTGTCGCGGCCAAGTGCCATGCAGTACCTACCGTCACGGTCTTGTCTGAAGATGTCTTGCGACCAAGTTGCGGGTGGGAGGGTGGGATGTTTGCACGAGCAGTGGAGAGGACAGCTTCAAGACGGTCCAGATTACTTGCACCCCATATATTCTCCTTTCTAAAAACAGAATAGGGTCTACCCCCCCGGCGTTATCACTCCCCCTTTCGGGTATGTAAATCATGTATGATTATGACCACATGTCCATCCTAAATATGAATCTACACTATCCCAGGGGGCCGGGTTTCCCCCCCCCCCAGAGGTTCCTTTATAAAAAACTATGCAGTGACATGTTTTGTTCTAACATAGCACTTTTTCCCGAATCCCTTTCAAAAAATGGGACGAAGTGCACGCGCGCGCCGTCGCGCGCGCATGCCGAAATCCTTCAAAAACCTTATGTACCGGAAGGATTTCGCAATCGAGTTTCTAAAAAACATACAAAAACATTGGGTTTCGCAACGCTGATTTGCTAAAAAAGCTTCCGCGCGAGCTCTTGCGAAATCTTAAGAAAACCGTAGGTTTTCAAGATTTTCGCAACATTCTATTAAACGGGCGTCGCGCGCGCGCATGTCGAGATCTGTCGAACGCCCTTGCGCGTGTGCCGTCGCGAGAATCCTCTGCAAAACAATGGGACGGAGTGCAGACGCGCGCGTGGTCGCGCGCGTATGCCGAAATCCTTCAAAAACCATCGGTTTCGAAAGGATTTCAAAATCGCGTCTCCAAAAAACTTACAAAAACACAAGGTTTCGCAACACGGATTTTCAACAAAGGCGTGCGCGCGCGCTCTTGCGTCGTCGTCGTCGTCGTCGTCCTCCCTCTTCCCTCGTCGTCGTCGCCGTCGTCGCCGTCGTCGTCTTCTGTCTTTCCTCGTCGTCGTCGTCCTGGTCGTCTTGGCGTCGTCGTCGCTTCCGTCGTCGTTGTCGCCGTGGTCGTCTTTCCTCCCTCGTCGTCTTCGTCGGCGTTTCGTCGTTGTCCCTCCTATTTCGTCGCCGTCGTCGTCGTCTTCACTCCTCCCTCGTTGTTATCCTCCTCCCTCGTCGTCGTCGTCGTCGTCGTCGTCGTCCGTCGTCGGCGTTTCGTCGTCGTCCCTCCTATTTCGTCGCCGTCGTCGTCGTCTTTGTCGTCGTTGTCGTCGTCGTCGTCTTCCCTCCTCCCTCGTCGTTGTCGTCGTCGGCGTCGCCATCCTTCCTCCTTCTTCGTCGTTCGCGTCGTCGCCATCTTCCCTCATCCATCGTCGTTGTCGTCGTTGTCGCCGTCGTCGTCCTCCCTCCTCCCTCGTCGTCGTCTTCGTTGGCGACGTCGTCGTCGTCTTCGTCGTCGGCGTCGGCGTCGTCGTCGTCTTCGTCGACATCGACGTCGGCGGTGTCGTCGTAGTCGGTGGCGGCGGCGCCGTCGTCGTCGTTGTCGCTGTCGTCGTCGGCGTCGGTGTCGCGGCCAAGTGCCATGTGGTACCTACCGTCACGGTCTTGTCTTAATAAGTCTTGCGACCAAGTTGTGGGTGGGTGGGTGAGATGTTTGCGCGAGCAGTGGAGGTGGTCAGGCGCGGTGCAGGGTAGTCAATTCTCCTTTCTGAAAGACTAATAGATTCTACCCCCCCCCCCCGGACTTATCGGGTCCCCCGCGCGTGCTGCAAGTTACATATGATTCTGACCACATGTCCATCCTAAATATGAATTCATACCATCCCAGCCAAGCCGGGTTCCCCCCCCCTGCGGTTCCCTTGTAAAAAACACTATGCGGTGACATGTTTTGTTCTAACATAGCACTTTTTCACGAATCCCTTGCAAAAAATGAGACGAAGTGCACACGCGCGCGTCGTGGCGCGCGCATGCCGAAATCCTTCAAAAACCTTCGGTTCCGGAGAGATTTCAAAATTGAATTTCCAAAAAACATAAAAAAGCACATGGTTTCGCAACACTGATTCAAAAAAAAAACTTACGCGCGAGCTCTTGCGAAATCTTAAGGAAACCATAGGTTTCCCAAGATTTTCACAAAATGCTAACAAACGGGCTTCGCGCGCGCGCATGTCGAAATCTGTCGAACGCTCTTGCGCGTGTGCCGTCGCGAGAATCCTCTGCAAAAAATGGGACGAAGTGCAGACGCGCGCGTCGTCGCGGGCGTATGCCGAAATCCTTCAAAAACCTTCGGTTTCGGAAGAATGTCGAAATCGTGCGTCCAAAAAACCTACAAAACACAAGGTTTCGCAACACGGGTTTTCAACAAAATTGTGCGCGCGCGCTCTTGCGTCGTCGTCGTCGTCGTCCTCCCTCCTCCCTCGTCGTCGTCGTCGTCGTCGCCGTCGTCGTCTTCTGTCTTTCCTCGTCGTCTTTGGCGTCGTCGTCGTTTCCGTCGTCGTTGTCGCCGTGGTCGTCCTTCCTCCCTCGTTGTCTTCGTCGGCGTCTCGTCGTTGTCCCTCCTATTTCGTCGCCGTCGTCGTCGTCGTCGTCGTGTCGTCTTCACTCCTCCCTCGTCGTTATCCTCCTCCCTCGTCGTCGTCGTCCGTCGTCGGCGTCTCGTCGTCGTCCCTCCTATTTCGTCGCCGTCGTCGTCGTCTTCGTCGTCGTTGTCATCGTCGTCGTCTTCCCCCCTCCCTCGTCGTTGTCGTCGTCGGCGTCGCCGTCCTTCCTCCTTCTTCGTCGTTGGCGTCGTCGCCGTCTTCCCTCCTCCATCGTCGTTGTCGTCGTTGTCGCCGTCGCCGTTTTTTCTCCTCCCTCGTCGTCGTCTCCGTTGGCGACGTCGTCGTCGTCTTCGTCGTCGTCGGCGTCGTTATCGTCGTCGTCGGTGTCGTCGTCGTCGTTGTCGTCGTCGAAAACATTGGAGACGTCGTCGGTGTCGTCGCAGTCGCTGTCGGCGGCGCCGTCGTCGTCGAAGTCGCTGTCGTCGTCGGCATCGGTGTCGTGGCCAAGTGCCACGCAGTACCTACCGTCACGGTCTTGTCTGAAGATGTCTTGCGACCAAGTTGCGGGTGAAAGGGTGGGATGTTTGCACGAGCAGTGGAGAGGACAGCTTCAAGACAGTCGAAGTGGATTCTCCTTTCTGAAAGACTAATAGATTCTACCCCCCCCCTGGACTTATCGGTTACCCCGCGCGTGCTGTAAATTACATATGATTATGAGCACATGTCCATCCTAAATATGAATTCATACCATCCCAACCAAGCCGGGTTCCCCCCCCCCTGCGGTTCCCTTGTAAAAAACACTATGCGGTGACATGTTTTGTTCTAACATAGCACTTTTTCACGAATCCCTTGCAAAAAATGTGACGAAGTGCACACGCGCGCGTCGTCGCGCGCGCATGCCGAAATCCTTCAAAAACCTTCGGTGCCGGAAGGATTTCGCAATCGAGTTTCCGAAAAACGTACAAAAACACATTGTTTCGCAACACTGATTTGCTAAAATAAATTCCGCGCGAGGTCTTGCGAAATCTTAAGAAAACCATAGGTTTTCCAAGATTTTCACAAAATGCTACCAAACGGGCTTCGCGCGCGCGCATGTCGAAATCTGTCGAACGCCCTTGCGCGTGTGCCGTCGCGAGAATCCTTTGCAAAAAATGAGACGAAGTGCAGACGCGCGCGTCGTCGCGGGCGTATGCCGAAATCCTTCAAAAACCATCGGTTTCGGAAGGATTTCGAAATCGTGCGTCCAAAAAACCTACAAAAACACAAGGTTTCGCAACACGGGTTTTCAACAAAATTGTGCGCGCGCGCTCTTGCGTCGTCTTCGTCGTCGTCGCCGTCCTCCCTCCTCCCTCGTCGTCGTCGTCGTCGTCGCCGTCGTCGTCTTCTGTCTTTCCTCGTCGTTCGTCGTCTCGTCGTCTTGGCGTGTCGTCCGTGGTCGTCTTCTCGTAGTCGCCTTGTTCGTCTTCTTCCTGTCGGCGTCTCGCGTTGTCCCTCCTATTTCGTCCGCTCGGTCGTCGTCGTCGTGTCTTCATTCCTCCCTCGTCGTTATCCTCCTCCCTCGTCGTCGTCGTCCGTCGTCGGCCTCTCGTCGTCGTCCTTTCATTTTGTCGCCGTCGTCGTCGTCTTCGTCGTCGTTGTCATCGTCGTCGTCTTCCCTCCTCCCTCGTCGTTGTCGTCGTCGGCGTCGCCGTCCTTCCTCCTTCTTCGTCGTTGGCGTCGTCGCCGTCTTCCCTCCTCCATCGTCGTTGTCGTCGTTGTCGCCGTCGTCGTTTTTTCTCCTCCCTCGTCGTCGTCTCCGTTGGCGACGTCGTTGTCGTCTTCGTCGTCGTCGTCGGCGTCGTTGTCGTCGTCGTCGGTGTCGTCGTCGTCGTTGTCGCCGTCGAAAACATTGGAGACGTCGTCGGTGTCGTCGCAGTCGCTGTCGGCGGCGCCGTCGTCGTCGATGTCGCTGTCGTCGGCAGCATCGGTGTCGTGGCCAAGTGCCATGTGGTACCTACCGTCACGGTCTTGTCTGAAGAGGTCTTGCGACCAAGTTGCGGGTGGGAGGGTGGGATGTTTGCACGAGCAGTGGAGAGGACAGCTTCAAGACGGTCAAGATTATTTTCACCTCATAGCTTCTACCGCGCAGTCTTCACCTCCGAAATGCAATGCCCCACTGTTTGGGGTTTCGCGCTGGCTAGCCTTTCCTCGCACACCCGGCAGATCGGTCTGTGGGCGCAGGGGCGCCCTCAGCCTGTGCAACGAGGGAGCGCAATGCCGCCCACAGGCGGACGACGCTCTCCCGCTCTTCCTCCCTCCCCTCCCTCCTGCTGCTGTGGTGGGGGTGCAAGCAGGGCGGAGGCCCAGGCCCCAGGGGCAACCTGTGCAACGAGGGAGTGCACTGCCGCCCACAGGCGGACGACGCTCTCCCGCTCTGCCTCCTTCCCTCCCTCCTGCTGCCTGCTCCCCTCCCCTGCCTCCTCCCCTCCCCTCCCCTGCCTCCCCTGCCTCCTCCCCTCCCTCCTGCTGCCTGCTCCCCTCCCTCCTTCCCTCCCTCCTGCCTCCTCCCCCTCCCTGCTGCCTGCGGTGGGGGTGCAGGCAGGGCGGAGGCCCAGGCCCCGGGGGCGGCCACGGCCGCGGCAGAGCCGGGGGGGGCGGAGCAGAGCAGGAGCCCCTCCCCGTCCCCCCCCTTCGGCCGGCCTCAGGGGGACGAGGATGGCTCGTGGGATTCTGCTGTTTTTTTGTTCGGGGGGGGAGGAGCAGAGCAGAAGCCCCTTCCCGTCCCCCCCCCCCCCCCCCCTCCCTGCCGCCCTCTGGGGGACGAGGAGGGCTCGGGGGATTCCTGCTGTTTTTGTTCGGGGGGGGGGCGGCAACGAGCCGCAGACTGCTCTGTGAGGCTTCAGGCGATCGCAAGCATGGATCAAGGGGGCGTCGATTGGCGACGGGCCCCGTTTCAAGCGGAAATCGCGGAGTTCCGCCGCCGAGCGAGGCGGCACCGGCCGCATTTTGGGGACGGTACCTCCCCCGATCCATGGATTTGGCGACCGCGCGCCAGATCTGTGGGTCGCTAGTCAGCCGCTAATCCACGTTTGTGCGCCCCCAGCGCTCCGCAACGCGCGGTTCGCACCCCTTTGGCATGCCACTCGGGAGGTGCGCCCCGAGGCATTGTGCACGGCATCGGGGGATGGAGGGGGGAGGAGGAGGAGAAGGAGGAGGAGCAGGAGGGCGGAGGAGGGAATCAGGGTAGGAGGAGGACATTGATGGGGTGGGGGGAGGAGGAGGAGGCGGCGGCGGAGGAGGAGTGAGGAGCGGGAGGAGGAGGAGGAGGAGGGGAGGAGGAGGAGGAGGGGGGGAGGAGGAGGAGGAGGAGGGAGGAGGAGGAGGAAGAGGAGGAGGGAGGAGGAGGAGGAGGAGGACGAGGACATGAGCAGATGAGGGGATGAGGGGAGGAGAAGGAGGAGGAGGAGGAGGAGGAGGAGGAGGAGGAGGACCAGTGCAAAACCTAAGATGTATCAATGATGTTGTACATGATCCTCCCTTCCTGAGCCCGCTCCTCACAAATCGTTGCAAGCAACTTCGTTATCTGCGCGGATAGCATCCTTGAAAGACAGCGCCCCACGGGCCCGCCATGCATGTGTGAGATCCGTTTTGGAAAAGAATTCCGTTCCATCCTTCGGGATGATGTTACGGAATGCGACCAGATGCCCATTTTGGAAGCTACTTGCCATCCATTCGTTCGGTTGTTACCTAACAGCGAAGACTGATAGGTTTCTAGTAGTGTCAAAAGAGCTCACAGATCACTCCACAGGGGGGTCCGGGCAGGTGTTGGGGCGTTTCCGGGCGGCATGAGCCGGGCTCGTTTTTCACCAACAGTCACACACTTCGTGCTCTTCGCCTTCCCAGAACTCCATTCCCAGGCCACATTCTGGGGGGCCGGATGCAACTGTAGGCCACTTCGAGCTCTTCGACATCCCAGAACGCCATTCCCGGGCCACATTCTGGGGGGCCGGATGCAACTGTAGGCCACTTCGTGCTCTTCGACATCCCAGAACGCCATTCCCGGGCCACATTCTGGATGCCCGGAGCCAACTGTAGGCCACTTCGTGTTCTTCCATTTCCCAGAACTCCATTCCCGGGCCACATTTTGGATGCCCGGAGCCAACTGTAAGCCACTTCGTGCTCTTCGAGTTCCCAGAACTCCATTCCTGGGCTACATTTTGGATGCCCAGAGCCAACTCTAGTCCACTTCCTGGTCTTCGAGTTCCCAGAACTCCATTGCCGGGCAACATTTTGAATAGCCAGACGCTTCATATTCCTTCCGCCACAGCTGTGTTTGGTTCAGGACTTTCTAGTGACACTGCAGTCCTCTGCATTCAATTGGCCACTACATTCATTCACTGCAGTCCACTGAGTTTTGATTGCAATGGCGTTCCCCTGGCCGTACCCCCATGTCCAACGTTCATCCGCAGCCTCTGCTCCGCGAGGCTCGTCCGAAGTGTCGCCGCCTCGCGGTGCTTCTCCGCCTGCGCCGCCTCGCGGTGCTTCTCAGCCTGCGGAGGAAGGTGGACAGACGCCTGGCTCTGGCGCTGTGCAGCCTGCGTCTTTCACGGTCGCCTCGTTCAATTTCGGGTTCGAGCAGGGCATGATGACTGGTAAGCAGGCGGCCACTCACTGCGCTAACTTCGGAAGGTTGTGCGCCAAGATAGTGGAGACCGCTGATGCTGATATTGTCTGTGCATGTGAGGTCGGTGCGTTCCGTGAAGGCTTTCGCCGAGCAGGGATCAACGTGACAGAGATCCTCAGTAAGCCTTTCGGTGATGGCATTGGCTTCTCGGAGGTCGACAACTACTTGACTCTCTGGGGCTTCCGCGGTGCTTCTCAGCCTGCGGAACTGACTCTGTGCGAAGACAGCAAAGTACCCAGGCCTCCTAGCGGGCGAGAGAGTTCCACGTGGTGATCGCCAACATGCACATCGTGTGCGGCAAGAAACCGCCGACCATTCAGACTCGAAAGCGGACAGTTCGCCATCTCCGCTTGCACCTGGACGGCATCGCTCAGATTCTCAATGCTTCGGAGCCGCACGTGCCAGTCGTTCTGCTTGTAGTCGGCGACGACAACCTGACTTTCCAGGAGGCGCGGGAGGCTTACCAGCGCCAGCAGAACGACGAGAAGCTCTGGGAGGTCCATGCCACTCCGGCCGACCTCAAAGGCGACCACGTCGCGGTCTGCGGAGCAGTCGCCCGTTTCTGCTCCATTGCCGTTGGCGCGTCTTTTACGGATCGTGGCATGCGCAACGACGCACACGATGCGGTGGCGGTTGTGCTCACTCTCCCTGGTGCTATTCAGCCTGGGGAGAGCAAGAGGCGGAAGATTGTCGTCGAAAACGTCTCCGACGCCGACGTCAGCGTACAGGCGGACGCCGAGTCTTCTGTGCATTGGGATCGGTCGCCGAGTTCTACTCCTCCGCTTTCACCGACTTCACCGGCTGATCCCGACTACGTCGAGGATGTCGTTCAAAATCGCGCGAACGACTTGCACAGGGAGCTGAGGCAGCTTTGGGACGAAAGGTACGACGAGGAGTACGATCCGAAAGTCCTCTTTCATCTCAGTCTCTTGCTTTTCAAAAAGAGGAAGTCCACGGAGCCAGCGGACACTGATCCAGCTGGCGCTCCTCAGCCTGGCTCGGAATATGACGCGGCCTTTGCGTCTCAGGAGGAGACTGGCCGAGCCATTCTCTCTGTCCTTAAGCTTCGACATGACTTTCTGCGGAGCAAGAACATCGACGACATGCGCTACGTTCTCACGGAGCCTGAGCGCCAGGAATTGGTCAGAGTAGCTCGCGACCAGTACGAGCAGTCGCGGCAGCAGCGTGCGCTTCAGGAACGGGATGTCGAAAAGGGAAAAGCGAGAGGCAAGTCTGCGCCACAAGGGGGCCATGCGGTTCCGCAGGGTCCCAACAAAGGGCCAGGCGGTAAGAAAGGTTCTCGCGGTGCTTCTCAGCCTGCGGGAAAAGGTGGCCAGGCCAAGGGTGCAGGTCTGGGTAGCGTCGCCAAGTTTGTGAAAGACCAGAAGCGTAAGCGGTGGCATCGCCATTTGCAACGTGTGGCCGGCACCAAACAGATCTGGGAGGTGCTGGCCTTCTCAGGGCGCTTCGACGTTGATTGGCTAACGCAAGCGTTGCAAGCTGATCACAGTGAGGGCCGTGATACAGCAGCTCCCGAGGAAGCTCTGCGGGAACAGCGGCGCCGTCTGCACCGCCAGAAGGCCGAAGCCATCGCGCGCTACAACGAGGGGGAGCGGCTTTCCCGCCATCGCGAAGAGGTCCGTCGTGTCGGCGCTCTTCCGTCTGCCCAGGCTGGCCAGCCAAAGCTGAACCTCACGCGCAGGCAGCTGGACGTGTTGCAGATGTTTGACAGCGGAGAGCTGCTTCAAATCCGCAACCAAGCGGTTCTGGCGTTGGGACACGGCCGTCTGCGCAGGGCCGGAGGCGACTACCTTGACATCGGCGGCAGCACGGGCGGTGGCTCCAGGCGCATCATCGATTCTTGGCAGCCGCCGGACTGGCGTGACTTCCTCCAAGACGATCCGGACATCTGAGTTTTGCAAGTCTCTCTGCCCGCGGTGCTTCTCAGCCTGCGGTCTGCCGCTCTCCAGCTGCGGTCTCGAGCAGTAGTGTTCGAAAGCAAGCGAGTTCCTGCGGTGCTTCTCAGCCTGCAGGTTTCGCAGCCTGCGCTCTGCAGTACAAGTGCTTTTCAGCATGCGACATCCTGCGGTGCTTCTCAGCCTGCAGGGTTCGCAGCGTGCGGTTTGCAATGCATTCCTTTTCCGTATGCGAGTTCCTGCGGTGTTTCTCAGGTTGCAGGGCTCCGAGGCTCTTCGCTTCGATGCCAATGTTTTCAGACACCGTAGCTCCGTTCCGTAAACGTCTTCCAAGAGCCGCTCGCAACTTTTTGCAGCTGGCGGTCTGCAGACGTAGTCTGTCTCAGCATGCGAGCTCCCGCACGCTTCGCCGGCTTTTGCTGCGCGGACAATTTTCTCACACACGTCAGCGCCGTTTGTAGGCGTCAGAAAAACATGTATACATTCACGAAGGGCTCAGTCTGTATATCGTCACATCATTACATACGCAGTCGTCGAACACATCGGTGTACATTCAGCGCTTTGTCCTTCTATAGCATTCTTTCCGTTGATAACAGTGTTCTGATGGGTTCGCTTCGTTCTAAAAGCGTTGATAGCAGTGTCTCGTTTGCGGACAACTCATTGTACATCAACTCACTGATACCGAGTTTCCTTTCACCATAAGTGAATGCATAAGTGTATGTTGGTTACTACAAATGTGGGTTACTACAACCGACTTCATGATCGCTATCATCATCGCAGATTTCACTCATCCTCATCACCACGACTGGATCACGTTGGCCTGCGGTGCTTCTGAGCCTGCAGTTCCTTTCGTTACACTGTAGTTGAATCCGTTCATGGTAGTGACTCGTTGAAAGTCCAATTTAGTATTGGTGGAAGTGTCGATAGCAGCGTTTCTTTTTAATTATACAAGCGTTGATAGCAGTGTCTCGTTTGTGGACAACTCATTATATACCAACTCATTCATACTGAGTTTCCTTTTCGCAGCAAGTGAATGCACAGCAGTGTATCTTCATTACTGGCCCCCACTCCATTATCACTATCATCATCAACGATTTCCTACACGCGTGTGCGCGGCGGTCGCCAGAAGTGTATAGTTTGCAGAGACTTCTCGTATTGATAGCCATGGGTCACTTCAGACTGAAATCATTTGTGATCTTCTTTTATTGGAAGTTGAATCGGTTGATGGCAGTGCCTCGTTTAAACTCCACATTGGTATTGCTAGTAGTGTCAATGCCAGCGTTTCTTTTTAATTGTGCAAGCGTTGATAGCTGTGTCTCGTTTGTGGTTAGTTATAACAGCGTTGATAGCAGTGTCTCGTTTGCGGACACCTCATTGTACATCAACTCGCTGATACCGGGTTTCCTATCATCACCATCATCATCATCCTTAACCTCCTCGTAGCCATTTTGCTTAGAGCTGTCCTGTTCTGTGCATGCCTTGCGCCGTGTGACCACGTGGCGCGGTGCTTCTCAGCCTGCGTAGTTCTTCCTGGTGCTCCTCGGTGTAGTAGCCATGGTGAAGAAATTCTTTTTGAAAACGAAAAAAGGTGTGACCAGGAGGTTTTTACCCGCGGTCGTTCCCACCATGGAGAAGAAAGACGTGGCCACCCCGAGGAGTGCTACTATGGTTTGGCATTGCTCATTCCGTCCGCCCATGTTGTATTTCGTTTTCGTTGGGTTCTGCTTTGAGACATCTCCATACTTATTTCATTGTTTCGGGAATGTTGTTCTGCGGGATTCTGGTTCATTACAGGTTTTTTATTGTGTGTTCATATTTCGGAAACATCGTTAATTATTTGGAAATTCCTGGGACAGCTTTCGACAAAGGGGTTGACCGAAATCATATTGGACAACTGCTCATTATCTATTTCGGATTGCGGATTTCAGGTCGCCGCCGTGCTGCGAGGAGAACGACTCGGCGCTCCAAGTACAATCGTTCTGTGAAAGTGTCGCTGCAGTTCAATGTCATATCTTCATTGTTACTGGGCCTAAAGACAGCAAGGAACAGGTATGAGCGGTGCTTGCTCAGAGATGCCGTCGCTCGCTCCCGCATGCGGAGTTTTCCTCCGCCTTCGAACTCAGAAGTTCAATTCGCATGTGGGGCATGTGCAGCTAAGCAAACGCGTGATTGCATATGCTCAGGCATAGCATCAATGCATGGGTGTGTGAATGACAAGCTCTTGTCCGAATTCGTTTCAGGTGTTCGATCGCCAGACAACCCTGTATATCAACCATATGACCCTGACGATCAACGCAAATTGCAGGAATCTCTGGAGCATGGTGCCGCGGTGCTTCTCAGCCTGCGAGGTTCGCGCAGCATGAGTGTTCTGGTACGTTCCCGCCACCTTGTGCGCATGATTTACATTGCTGCCATGACGGGCTTGGCAGCGACCGAGGATGCTGCAGCGCCATACCTTGCTCAGAACGATTTGAGAGGCCTCAGGCGCTACCTTGATACTGCGGAGGTAGTGCACCGTGGCGGCCAACATCCTGGGAAGATTTGTCGCGGCAACCTGCAGTGCAGCTTGTTCAGTTCATGCGCGTCGCGGGGAACAAGATGGCGCGTTTGCTCTCGTCGTGCACGGCTTCCCTGCAGACTGTTCGGCGGCGACAGGTGCTTCTCAGTCTTGCCAAACTAGTCTTCCAACTCGCGAACAAGCGCGGATTCGAGGTCGATGGCTGTGGAGCATACAAATGCAAGCGAATTCTGGAAATCACCTTGCTGGCTGGGCTCAGTTCCAAACTGACATTGCCACACTTGCTGCCTGGTGACCTTTGCGCTTTGTCTGGTTCGTGGCCGGTTCCAAGCGGATCGCGCCTTGGCTTGAGAAAAATCATGCCCGGCATGACTCCGAAGATTCGGGAGCAACAGGCTTTGAAAGCGATCTCTTTGACACTCGGCTCCGGCGGTAATGGCAAGTCGGTACCTGTTTGCACTAGATCTGCAATGTTGTGCTTTTGGAACGAGCATAAGAATAACGTCTTGCAGTGGGTGCAGGAGTGGGTGCCCAATATGCGGCCGCACTAGGCAGCGAGTTCCTGAAGCCTTGTTCGTTTGCCTGCGGTGCTGCTCAGCCTGCGGTGCTGCTCACCCTGCGTGTATGCTCATGAACAGCATTCTCTCCTGTGGCCACATCTCGATCTTCCTTAAACATGCAGGTGCTGATGGGGCAGCGCCGATCCGTATTGACTTGGAAAAGGAAAAAAGATTGGAAAGAGTGAGGACACATCAGTGCGTTTGGCAACCTAAGCACAGACTGTCTGTCTGTGCTTAAGTTGCCAAACGCATTGATTCACGTTGGCACGCGGTGCTTCTCAGCCTGCAGATCCTTTGCTACATGCGCTTGTTGTGCGGTCGCCCCATATTGATATATGCGGAGACTTCCCATATTGATATCCTTGCGCCCCATATGTTCTGAATGTGGTTCATTGAATCCCGAATCAGTTCATGGCAATGGCCATGCCTTTTCGCATAAGCGATAGCATATCAGTTTCTCTTGGTGACTAGAATCGAGTCATCGCACGAGCATGAACACCACAACACAGAGCAAGCACCGCATACAGCATACGCAAGAAAATATATAGACCACATACAGTGCCGCAGCAAATTGTATACTCACAGACAAGTATGAAGCACATCACAAAACAATACAGTACACCACACAGCACACACATCACATCCATCCAGTCACGCACACATACAGCAACACGCTTTCTCGACTCCACAGGGGGGGTGCTTCGTGGAGGCATCACTTGTAATTTTGAAATTCTGTAATCATTGCCGTTCTGGTTCAAAGAACTTGGATTGCAGGAGTTCGAGGCAAAAGCGAGCCTTGTCCGCATCCGCTCACCCAGTCTCACCGTGCCGTGCACGGTGCTTCTCAGCCTGTGTCACTGTGCGCTCCACGGTGATCCTCCGGGTGAGCTACCATGGCTGCTGCTGCAGATCAGCCGACGTCTCCACTGGGTTTTCTCACGAAGAGCAGCGCCAAAACCCAAGACTTCCTTGTCCGAGTATACAAGCCCAGGGAGATCAAGTACTCGTACAAGAGCAGGAACAATGGCCAGCTAGTCCATGCAAACCGATTCACATGCATTCTGCTTGGCACAGACTCAGAGCACTATTGCGAGGCCATCCTCAAAGGAACTCCAGCAGAAGTCGAAGCTGCTCTGAAGAAGTTCCCTCCGATGAAGGGCGTGGAAACTCTCCAGCGTCGGCCTGGACAGTCGGCAGCAGGACGCTTTTGTGCATGCGTCTGTTCGTGTCGTGGTCGACCTCAAGCGCACAACCTGCACTCCAGTGCTCAAAAGCTCTCCGGAGGAGACCTCCTTGGCATCGGCGCCGGCTCCAGCGACTACAGTGGCAGACATGATGAACATCAAATCGCAGCGTTGCTTCGATGTCATGGCTGTGGTTCATTCTGTTTCAGAAACCCGCACTCCCGCTGGCCACCCTCCAGTGGCAAGTGTACATCTGGTCGACGGCACACAGACGAGTAACTCCAAGACAGCGGAGGCTGTGATTGCAGTCTGGGGATCCACCAACATAGAGCTTTGTCGCTCTCACAAAGGACAACCGCTGCTGTTTCTCAACGTGGCGGGCAAATTCGACGGCAAACTGGAGCTAAACTTGTCGCAAGATCGCGTGGTGGATTCTGCATGCTCTTGTCCCAGAATGACTCAACTACACGACTTAGCAGCCACTCAAGACTTCGCGAAGGACCGGGAGCAGCTGACCACCGCTCATGCGGGTACATGGGATCCAGACCACGCTTCGCAGATTCTCACCGGAGAAGCACTCCTCTCCTGCTGTGCCTTTCTGGCTATGGCGTCGGATGATCCGAATGCAACCTTGCCGCTCTTGTTGCAGGTCAATGGGATGAGGCTTGAGGAACCGGAGCCAGCCGACTCTGTGGTGGAGAACACAGGCGAGCGCGTCTTCTTTACGACTACTGCTCGTGATTTCAGTGGCTCGTGCAAAGTCGGCGTATCCCAAGCGGCAGCCTTCGCCTTGACTGGCATTGATAGCATGCAAGAATTCAAAAAAAGTTCACGACGAGAAAGCTATCTCCTTCCCTCCACTGAGCAATTGTCGCATCATACGACGCGTGCGCAATGTGGCTGCGAATGCACAGGATGACACACCTCAACGGACTTTCGTCAACACGACTGTGTGGCCGTTTCACCGCTTCAGATATCGCACGCCCCGAATACGTCTTACAATGTCGTCTTGGAGATCCTGAAGCAGTGCCGCGAGAGCCAGGATGCAATGCACGCGGCACAGCTCTCTGAGATACGGTCTTGTCCCTTCTACGGCATGCGCGTGCAGTACTCACCAGCGGGTGGCGGGGGTGACGCTTCTCAGCTTACCCGGAACTGCCACTTGGCAGTCGTTCTCGTTCGTACCACGCAGAAGTCTCGGTGCGTATCCACTGCGGCTGGCTTCGTCGAGTCCACACCAGGTGTCACGGACGCTTCTGACGGTGAGTCTTCCCACTCAGTGACGATTCACGGACACTGCTCAGTTGACAACTTGCTCTCGTTCAAAATGGATCCGCCTAACCGAGCGAAGCACAGAGTCTGCTTGTTGCTCATTACTGGCTGTTCAAAAGACGGCATGACGGTGCACAGCGTGACCCACATTGACGACTCCGTCGTGTCTGAGGCGCAGTACTTCATTAAAAAATTGAGAACATTGGGGATGCGCACAGAGCTTCAGCAATCAGGCGAGCATAAGCGGATGAATGAGTGGAGCACGACGCCGGAATCCGCCAAGAAGTGCCGAATTCTTGAAGGCCACCCCTCAGGAGAAAGCTTGAGATGAGCTTTCTCCTGTCTTGTCAGCGATGCTTCTCAGCTTGCTGGACATGGCAAGCGTCTTTGTCCTTCGCCTTGCGGGATGCCAGCTAGGTTTGCCTCAAACATATCGTTTGGTAGTTTCCTTTGCCTCGTTTGTTTATGCGGTGCTTCTCAGCCTGCACTATTTACTGTTGTGGCGTCTGGTGCAAGAGTAGTGTTTGCGGCCTGCATTCCTCCTCAGCCTGCCCTGGCTCCCTTGAGAGTGCCTGCACAGAGTTTCGGTCTGTGCTCAGGTTGCCCAACGGATTGATTCACGTTCGCCTGCGGTTCTTCTCAGCCTGCACTTCCTTTGCTACAAGCGCCTGTTCTGCAGTCGTTCAAAGTGTTTCGTTTACAGAGAATTTCCGTGTTCGGGGCAAACAAAAAAAAAAAAAAAAAAAAAAAAAAAATCTGCATGTGTTTCATTGGACTCTAAATCAGGTCATGGCCGTGCTTCATTGCAAGACAACCCCCATGTTCGTAGCAGTGCCGATATCAGACGTTCGTTCAGTTATAAAAGCGTTGATAGCAGTGTCTCGTTTTCGGACACCTCATTGTATATCAACTCTGGCTGTGCCTCATTTCAAGACACCTCCCATGTTCGTAGCAGTGTCGGTATCAGAGGTTCCTCCAATTATAAAAGCGTTGATAGCAGTGTCTCGTTTTCGGACACCTCATTCTATATCAACTCATTGATACCGAGTTTCTTTTCAGCATACGTCAATGCATAGCAGTTTATCTTACTTACTGGAACCGCCTCCATCATCACTATCATCACGACTGGTTCACGTTGGCCTGCGGTGCTTCTCAGCCTGCAGATCTTTTGCGACCTCATCATCGCCATTGATCATCATCACCATCAACATCACTGATTCACATCATCACCATCACCAACATCCTCCACAACGAATTTCCCTCATCACCATCATCATCATCAATGTCTCCGTAGCCATCTTGCCTAGAGCTATCCTTACAAAAGAACTTTCCAGCACCCACTGCACACAGTAATGCCGCGGCATGCTGGTAGCTCTCGGTCTGGGCGCCATGCTCCTGACGTTTCTGCACCCAACAGCGGTGCTCCTCAGCCTGCTGCAGTGAGCAGTGCCCCTCCTCAGCGTGCTGTGTTGAGCGGTACTGTGCAAAGGATTGTTGACCTGGTGAAGCACTTCGGTCGTATACCGAAGCATAAGAAAGGAACGTCCGAGGAAGTACGAGCTGAAAACAAGTTGGCCAAACGTTTCTCCGACCACCGCGACAGCATTCCTAATGACGTTATGTTAGAGTTGCAAGCCCTCGAATGCGCCACGCCTTCAGAGTCAGCCGCTGTCAGCGCTGCCCTTCAGCGTTCTGCATTAAGCGGATCTCTGCAAACGCTCGTCGAGGACGTGAAGCAGTTCGGTCGTATACCGATACGAAATACCGGAACGTCTGAGGAAGCACGAGCCGAAAACAACTTGGCCAAACGTTTCTTAAGGCACTGCGAGAGCATTCCTAATGACGTGATGTTGGAATTGCAAGACCTCGAGGAGTCACGCGCCGTCAGCGCTGCTGCTCAGAATGCTGCAGGTGCTGCTGCTCAGCGTGCTGCAACCGAGGAGTTCAAGCGGAAGCAGAAGACCGATGAGATCCTGCAGCAGGTGCGCGAATTCGGCAGCTGGCCGAAGGAGAGCGCTCAACGCCCGCTTGCAGAGCGGCAGTTGGCTTGGCACATCCGAAAAACACGGAAGGCCAAGCATTTCTCACCGGAGCAGGAGGCCGAGCTTCAAACTCTGCAGCAGGCGGATGCGAAGTCCGACGGGCTCATGCAGCAGACGAAGATCGAGGAGGTCATGCAGCAGGTGCAAGAACTCGGCCGCTTTCCCAAAGAGTCCGCCGGGCGTAGTGTTGCAGAGCGGCAACTAGGCTGGCTAGTTCGGAAAGGATTGAAGGCCAAGCAGTTCTCTCCCGAGCAGGAGGCCGAGCTCCAGGCACTCCTGCAGGCGGAAAGGGATGGCAAGACAAGGCTTCGCATCGCGGAGGCGGAGGAAAGGCCAAACCCCATGGAAGGGTTCGCTGAGGAGGCGCAGAACAGGATCGACCAGGATCTGCTGATGCTGGAGAGCGGCATTCGTAACACGGCAATCCTGCGGCGCCTGGCCACCTACAAAGAGCTTGTGTCCAGCCGCGGTGTTCCTCAGCCTGCGCAGCACAGGGAATTTGCGCAGAGGTACGCGGAGCGAGTGCGGAGAGCGTTGGCTGCTCCCGCGGGGAAGAGCTGCTACGTCCCCGGCGGCGAAGTAGAGGGGAACAGTTGCGCGTTTTCTCTAACCGTGCAGTCATGACGGGACCGCTCGTCTGCCAGCTCTGCAACTGCGATTTCTTAATAGAAGAGGACTTTGCGCGGCATAAGCAGTGCAACCACGCCGGCGAGGCAGAATACCGCAAACGGGTGCTGTACCTGATGGCACACGCTGGCTGCAGGCCGATAACCGCTCAAGAGAAGAGGATCATGGTGCAGAATTCTGCTTACTTCCAACAGTTCTGTCACCCTGGCAGCAAGGCCAACCGCTTCTCGGGCGGCGAGGCGGTGCCCCGAAGCGAGGCAGCCTGCGTAGTCTGTGCGCGGAAAGACTACCTGGAGCATCGCCACAAACTCAGCCTGTTTGGAGCAGTGCCGGAGGAGCGTGTCTTTGAGCACTGCGCCGACTCAGCAAGCGATCGTGATGACCTATCCGATGGCGAGGCAGATGCTCCACCCAAGCGTGCGCTGGTGAAGCACCGCGGGGCGTACTACTTGCAGTCCCCGGAGCTCGTGCAGAAGCTCCTGGACGTGGACAGGTACAGGCAGCGGTGGCCACTGATCCCGTGCGAACAGCTGCATGCGTCCAGCGTTCAGCATCCGGAGCACCCAGAGTGGCGGTGGCTGCTGCACTCCCGCCGAGTCCCTGTGGTTGCACCACCAGAAGCAACGGCGGGAACCTGCGGTGCTTCTCAGCCTGCTGCCGACAAGTCCGGCGGAGCTTCTCAGCCTGCGGACGAGAGGCCTCCGTGCGCTGGGGTGGGAGATGCCAACGCGTTGGTGTGGGTCTGTTGGGATTGCCTCAATGACCTGTGCGCCAAGAAACCGAAGATGCCGTTAAACGCCCTGGTCAACGACAACTGGATCGGCCGGGAGCTCATGCTCGTCCGCAACGCTTCGAAAGCTACTAAGATGCTGGCGTCCCTTGGCCGATGCTGTTGGAAGCAAGTCCGCCTCGGCAAGGGCGCTCCGGATGTCCAGCAGAAAGGCATCTCGGGCAACACTATCCTCTTCGCCCAGCCCACGGCGCAAATCCCGACCATGGAGCTGCCCCCGGAGCAGGGCGCGCTTGTGGACTCTCTGAACATCGTTTTCTCGGGCGCCGCGCACAAACTCCACAAGGCGTACTGGGCAACAGTCAAGCGCGGCGAGTATATGCAGATCGTGAGGGAGCGCAAGCTGCAGTGCGCAACCTTTTCCGAGGTATCCGTCCGGGAGGACGTTGCCCCGACACGGTTGCCGGAGGACGGCGTGCCAGACCACATCGAAGCCTGTCTGCAACCAGTGGACGGTGTGGACAAAGCCCCGGTACGTCTGTTGGGGCCAGCATCCAGGGCGCCGGAAGTGGGCAGAGACGACGAGGCGGGAGACGAGTCTGACGAGGAGTCAGAGACAGACAAAGACGGAGAAGCAGCAGAACAGCCTGACATGGCCTACCTGCATGAAAATGTGGCAGAGGTCACAGTTGCAGTGGATCCAGTGCATGTCATCGCTCCAGTCCGAATGATGCAAGCGCTGCAAGGCACGCTGGTGGCGCTGCAGGAGCAGGCAGCACGCATCGCCAAGAACGAGGTGACACCGACAGTGGCAGACAGCAGCGGTGCTCTTCAGCCTGTTGCCGACGAGGGCGGCTGGCATACGATGCGCAGCATGGTTCTCGATGTACAGAGTGCTGCTCGTTCGTTCGACGAGCGAGCGCAGGTGGTGCTGGAGAAAGCGCAAGCAGGAGCAGACGCGTGCAGGGCTGTGGGCCCGCACTCCGTATCGGTGCCTACGCAGAAACCCTTGAGTTCTTTCGACAGCAGGTCTTGGCCGGCGTGCTACACAGAGTTCTGGTTCGGGGACGGCGCGCCGAACCTCGAGCGGGAGCGGCCCATGCTGTTCGAACAGGTCTTCCCCAGGCATACTACTTATGTTACCAGTGTTGATAGAGGAGTCGATCCATTGATAGCAGTGTGTCGTTTGGACCTACATGTGTTGATAGCAGTGTCTCGTTTGGACCTACATCCATTAATCGCAGTGTCTTGTTTGTACCTACGTGCGTTGATAGCAGTGTCTCGTTTGGACCTACATGTGTTGATAACAGTGTCTCGTTTGGATCTACACCCACTGATACCACTGTCTCGTTTGGACCTACATGTGTCGATAGCAGTGTCTCGTTTGGACCTACACATGTTGATAGCAGTGTCTCGTTTGGACCTATATCCATTGATAGCACTGTTCCGTTTGGACCTACATGTGTTGATAGCAGTGTCTCGTCTGGACTTACATGTGTTGATAGCAGTGTCTCGTTTGGACATACATCCATTGATAACAAGGTTGCCTTTGGGCAGCGTCTCCTTTGGACCTACATGTGTTGTTAGCAGTGTCTCGTTTGGACCTACATGTGTTGATAGCAGTCTCCTTTGGACCTACATCCATTGATAGCAGTGTCTTGTTTGTACCTACATGCGTTGATAGCAGTGTCTCGTTTGGACCTACCCGTGTTGATAGCAGTGTTTCGTTTGGATCTACACCCACTGATCCCATTGTCTCGTTTGGACCTACATGTGTTGTTCGCAGTGTTGCGTTTTGACCTACATGTGTTGATAGCAGTGTCTCGTTTGGACATACATCCATTGATGGCAGTGTCTCGTTTGTACCTACATGCGTTGATAGCAGTGTCTCGTTTGGACCTACATGTGTTGATAGCAGTGTCTCGTTTGAACCTACATCCATTGATAGCACTGTTCCGTTTGGACCCACATGCGTTGATGGCAGTGTCTCGTTTGGACCTACATGTGTTGATAGCAGTGTCTCGTTTGGATCTACACCCACTGATCCCATTGTCTCGTTTGGACCTACATGTGTTGTTCGCAGTGCTGCGTTTTGACCTACATGTGTTGATAGCAGTGTCTCGTTTGGACCTACATCCATTGATGGCAGTGTTTCGTTTGTACCTACATGCGTTGATAGCAGTGTCTCGTTTGGACCTACATGTGTGGATAGCAGCGTCTCGTTTGAACCTACATCCATTGATGGCACTGTTCCGTTTGGACCTACATGCGTTGATGGCAGTGTCTCGTTTGGACCTACATGTGTTGATAGCAGTGTCTCGTTTGGACATACATCCATTGATAGCAAGGTTGCGTTTGGACCTACATGTACATGTGTTGATAGCAGTGTCTCGTTTGGACCTACATCCATTGATAGCAGTGTCTTGTTTGTACCTACGCGCGTTGATAGCAGTGTCTCGTTTGGACCTACATGTGTTGATAGCAGTGTCTCGTTTGGACCTACATCCATTGATAGCACTGTTCCGTTTGGACCTACATGCGTTGATCGCAGTGTCCCGTTTGGACCTACATGTGTTGATAGCAGTGTCTCGTTTGGACACGCATCCATTGAACGCAAGGTTGCGTTTGGACCTGCATGTCTTCATAGCAGTGTCTCGTTTCTTCGTCCTTCGAGGTCGCACGGCGCCTCATCAACCTGGAGGAGCTCGAGTACTCTCTCGCGACCGACGAGGAGCCCTACGAGGCAGCCTGCCAGAGCCGCTTCAGCTCGCCAGAGATCATTGCTGTCGTCGGCGACGTGATCCGCCGGCTGCGGCTCTTGAAAGGCACTCGGGCGGCGATTGGCAGGAAAGGCTTCGGCACTGACCTCCAGATCCTGTCAGAGGCGTCGGCGGAGGATTTCATGGAGGCGCTAAACATCGCTAAGCCGGGCGACTGCATCGGCTCCGCCATTTCACGCCCGGGCATGCCTGCCAAAGTCAAGACTGCCCTCAGGACGTTGCTACTTAGCACTTCCGATGTCCCTGGCACGGAGGGGCGGAAAACCGCACTCCGCTTCGACGGGCACGGCAACAACCTCAAGTTCGGCGCGGCCAGCTTCTTCGTCACACCGAACTTCGCAGACACGCACAGCCCGTTGGTCCTCCAACTCCACGAAGGGCCCGGAAAGCGGAGCCACTAAGACATTCGCGGGGGCGCGGTTGGCGCGGTGGCCAGAGCCGGCGGCGCTTCTCAGCCTGCTGGCCCTGACCTGCGGAGTCCAGCTCCGGCCATGCCTTCTCTGGAGCGGATGCACCAGATAGTGGCAGCAGACCCGCGGGCGCAGGCCAAGTTCTTCCTGTTGATGACGGAGCTTCACTACCGCTACATCATCGGCTTAGAGCGCCTGTTTGTTGGCCGCACAACGCTAGCCCGACAGGCGGTGACAACGGAGGACGACGTGGCAGCGTCTCTGCAGCCGTGCGTGGCCCCAGGCACCACTGATGTGCAAGCGCCTTTCGAAGCACAGGGTCGGGGCTTCACGCGCGGCCACGGCAAAGGCCACAGCGTCATCGGGCCTACGATGGCGTGGCTGCGGTCGGCAGTGGTCGGAGGCCTGCGCACCGCCGCTCGGGAGCTGCGAACTGCGCTTCTTTCCACCGCGGAGACCGTGCAGTACGAAGCTGCCAACGAGCCCGCACGGCAGCTGGGGCTTCCTGACGTCGCGCCAGAGCCTTTCACAGCCAGGCAGCAACGACAGAGCCGCATGGACGGAGGGGAAGAGGAGGACGGCACCCTGCGCGACGAGGTGCCTCTCGGCCCGCCAGTGGAGCAGCCGCACCTGGTGGAGGAGCGAGCGCGGGCAGCCGCAGAGAACCGGATGCCTGCAATCGGCGCTGCAGCGTACCGGGGCCTCCCGCTCACAGGAGCCTTTCAGTCTACGTTTCCAAGCTACCGCCAACGAACTAGCTTCGGGCAGCTAGGTGGCGCTCCTCAGCCTGCCATGGCAGCCAGCCATGCTAGCCTCTTCCAGACGAACGAGGATGGAGCGATTCAGGAAGTCCTCAAGCCCGATGGCTCGCCGGCTTCGGTCGAGGAGATTACCGCAGATGCGGAGGCTTGGGCGGTAGCGTTTAGCCATGACTTCTTTTGCAACATCTGCTCCAACCACGAGCACGACTGCACCGAGACGTGCGTCAAGTACGTCAAGAAGAAGCTCGAGGCCAAAGAGAGTCTGCGCTCGAACAGAACCCCGTCGTGCCGCTTCTGGTTCTTTCGCATCCAGCAGCTATGTCTAGCAGGCCGCACCAAGCGAGTGCGTCGGCGCGGCAAGCCTTTGGTCCGGACTCCGTTCATCGACTTCTCTGATGACCGCAACCAGCGGTGCCGCTGCCAGGTCAAACGCGACCAGCCGTTCAGGAGCTCCAGCAACGACGTCTCTCAAGTGACCAGCCGGTGCAACGTGGATTTCCAGTTCTTGATGTGCGCGCCTGACGAGTCTGCCGAGGCAGCAAAAGTGCTTCAGCCTGGTGGTGCTCCTCAGCCTGCCCAGGACGGGCTGCCTGCGGCCGCCCCAGCTCAGCTGGCCAAGCGCAGAAGGCTTACCAAGAAAACGGCCAGCATGAAGAACCCAGAGTCGGCAATCGCATTGCGCTCATCCAAACAACTCGGCGGCCGCAAAAAGTGGCTCTACGGTTGTGGCTCCTTGCATCCGACAGATGCATCTGTCGTGGAGAGCTTCCAAGCTGCTTTCCAGAAGGCTTTCTCCATGGACTTCTACATCACGAAGTACCAGGGCAAGATGATGGAGTCCATGACGCCGCTCTTCCAGTCTATGCTCACCGGCATGCAGCGTCTGGAGCAGCAGGAGAGGGACGAGAAGGAGGAGGAAGCCCGGAAGGTGCTCAGTGAGGGCGGCGCTGATGGCGAGGACCAGACGCTGGCCAAACGGGGCCGGACGCGCGAGGATCTCGCTCGCCGCGCTCGGCGGGTCTGTATCCGCCTGGCGTCGATGGCGAACCGGTGCTTCTGGCTCTCCACGACGGAGGTGGCCGTGCATATCCTCACAGGCGGCGACTGCCTCCAGTCGCACCACAATGTGCGGCTCTTCACGAGACAACTACAGTGGGCCTGCCAGCAGTGCAAACGCTTGCTAAACCATGAAGGTTCGGGCGAGGAGACGCATAATGATCAGGTGCCAATACAAGCAGTCCGCATCCAGATCCCTGACGCCGACAACGAGGAGGAGGACGCAGCAGGTGACACCAGCGGTGCTCCTCAGCCTCCTGGAGACACTCCTGCTGGTGATGAGCAAGGTGGCGGTGCGGAGTGCGAGGACATGCACGCGTGCACCACCAGCACGAACACGGCCGACGACTACGCCCACAGAGGCCCTCGCCTGCAGACCATGCCGTACTACGTCTACAGGATGTACGTCCGGCGAGTCCTGAAGCCGAGCCGGGTCAAAGCTTCTGGACCGCGATTCTTCGCCTTCGAGAGCCACTACGTCTTGGCTCCGCGGTACATGCAGGAGGTCCGGTTGACGCGGAGTCACGCCCCCACCATCGATGGCTTCCAGTGCCCGACCTGGGCACAGGACCCCGAGCAGAACTCGCTCTTCAAGGCCCTCCTCTTCACGCCTTGGGCGTGCGAGTGTCCCCTCTCTTGTGGCTGCGTTACTCAGTACAGCCATATGCTGAGGAACTGCGACTGCCCCGCCGTGCGCCCATACTCGTTCGAGCGGGCGTGGCGGCTTCGGTGCGCGGAGATCCACGTGTTGGCAGCGCGCGCAGACTCCAGGAGCCGCCTGGCCCGCAAGAGGCTCGTGCTCGCGGACACGACCCTCTTCTCCGAGCTGAAAGAGCCCCGGGCGAACCTCGAGGAGGGCGAGCTGGTGCTCCTCAGCCTAGCGCACTTCGCAAGGTCCCAGCTGGCGCGGCGCATGCCAGCGGAGGCGGCACGGCGCATCCTCGCCTTCAGTGACCACCACTGCCGGTGGCACGAGGAACAGTGCACCCTGGCGGAGTTCTGCGCGCACGTGGCGCGAGACGTGCTGGCGCACGTGGACCTCGCGGCGGAGGCGCGGGTTAAGCCTCGGCCAGCAACGACTGCACACCTCGAGGCGGATGAAGACTCCGCGAGCGATGCCGAAGGGCTCAAGGGGCGAGTCCCGCTGGAGCTCGTTGACGTGGGTGGAGGCGGCGGCAGCGACGTAGAGGAGGACGTGGAGGACGCCGAGATTACCGAGATCTCCCGGTTTCCGCTGCGGGACCACGTCAGAGCAACCGAGCTGGCCCTACAGCAAGACCAACTGCAGCGCTTGGACCAGAAGGGCCGCCTCAGCTACGCCGATAAGCAGTTGAAGAACCTCGACCGAGCGTACAGCGGCATGCTGCAGCCCAGCTTTGCACTGCCAGCCAGCAGCGGCGCGCGGGAACATCAGGGCACGCGGCTGGACGAGACCTTCTCTGACATGCTCGCCCTACAGCGGCAAAGCATTGCGCTCCAAAAGAAGCAAGCGAGCCCGGATGGAGAGATCTTGCCCGATGCTGCGGACGACTGGCTCCCCAGCGGTGCTCCTCAGCCTGCTGCCGAGGACGCCCAACCAGAACTCGTTCCGCAGCTCTTGGCCATGCAGGGCCCGGCGGCTGTTGCGTGGAAGCTCGTCACTGATGCCCACTGCACGGAGGAGCAGATTGACGCGGTGGCGTTGTTTGCGTTGTCTCTGCAGAAACGCTTTGACGGCAGACCAGACAAGACAACGCATCTCTCCCCGTGGCGTCCGCGACAGGCAACCACAGAGCGATCTGGCTCGGTGGAGGCGGTGTCGGCAAGACGCGCACCCTCTCCAAAGTGGTGGAGCCGATGGCCATCACTTACTTCGGCGAGCAGGGGTACCTCGGCAAAGCGCAGTCCAACCACGCCGCACACAACCTCGGCCCGCGCGGCAGGACCATGCATTCCTCCAATGGCCTGCTCATGTCGGATTCCATGCAGACAGCCAGGCTGCGCTTGACGCCACAGACGCAGAAAAAGCTGGATCGCCTCACAGGCACACTCGGCGTCGACGTGATCGATGAGCTGGGTGCTGTGCCGGGGCCTTTGCTGCATGCAGATGCACTGCGCACGACCTACGGCAGGGCGTTGCGCTACAACCTGGACCCCACGAAGTACATGCGCCCGCAGGAGACGTGGGGACGCATGCCTGTGAAGATCTTGTGCGGGGACTTCTACCAGTTGCCGCCAGTCCCCGCCACCGCTTCCCTGCTGGCGCCTCACGCGGGCCAATCCTACGAACACCAACAGGGTAGGAAGTTGCTCGCCGACATCGAGTACGTCATCGATTTCGTGCAGATGCAGCGCTTTACAGACCCGTTGCAACTCGAGGTTCTCCACGCCATGAGAACTCCAGGCGGAAAAAAGATCTCTGACGAGAGCTGGCAGGCGATCGTCAAAACAGAGGTCGTTAGCTCTAGCGGTGCTGCTCAGCCTGCTGCCAGCAGCAGCGAAGCCGCTCAGCCACCTCAGTGGGGCCCTCGGTTGCGTGCAGCACGAGGCTGGTACGAGTCGGCCTATGAGTGGCGCATCGTCTCTTACGCCATGCATGCACAGGCCAAGCTTGATGCGCACGATGCTGGCCAGCTGCTCTTTTACGTCCCAGCAATCGACAGACCAGCTGCGCGCCTCGCGAAGCCTGATTTCGACGAGATGCGCGCGGAGCCCAACATCGGCGCTACCGCAAAAATGCCGGGGCTGCTGCCGCTCTTCGTTGGCATGGAGGTCATCCTGACAGAATCCGTCTTGCCGCCGAAGTATGTCCGTGGCGCGCCAGGCAAAGTGGTAGGCATAGAGCTGCACGCTCTGGAGCCTCCGGTGGAGGGCCGCCCGTCCATTGTCTCGGACGGTGTGGTCGTACTCTACTACATGCCAAAGGCCGTCTATGTCAAGATCGATGACAGCGATGAACTTTTCTTGAAGGCCGCGCCGGTGACAGCTGGCAGTGCTTCTCAGCCTGCCGGCCCCGACCTGCGCGGAGTGCTCGCGATCACCCCGCAGGCGCGCCCCTGGAAGTTCAAAGCGAAGACAGGTGGCCCGGCCATCGCGGTGTCCAGGACGCAGTTGACCGTGCTGCCCAAAAGCAGGGGACTCTGCATGGCGTCCAGGGCAAGACGACGGACCCAGGCTTCATCGTGCACTGGACGTTTCCGCCAGGACTCAAGAAGGAGTCCATTTGGCTTGCCTACTACGTCAGCCTGTCGCGCCCCAGAAGCTTCAACCAACTCTTGAGCCACGGCTTGCCTGACCGGAGCATCATCGAATCCGGCCCCCCGGAACAGATCGCCAAGGCCTTCGCCGAGCTCTTCGCGGACAAGATTGCCGCGACGAAGATCGCTTGCGCGAAGGCCCGACAGCAACTGGGATGGCCTGCGCGAGCTTGAGGAGCCATGAGATGCAGGTTGCGTTGTGGCGGTGCTGTTCAGTCTGTCCGTCTGCATTCGCGTGGTGCTTCTCAGCCTGCATGCGCGTGGTGCTTCTCAGCCTGCGCTCGTGTGCAGCTGTGCGCGGTGAGCCTGCACGTGTCGCGGAATGCTTTTCAGCCTGCGCGTGTCTGCAATGCTTTTCAGCCTGCACGTTTTGCAGCTTCTCCGCTTCGCACGCCGCTCCTCAGCGCGGTCCTCTGAAAAAAGGACAGTCATCATCTCATCGTCGCACTCATCATCGCACTCATCATCATCATTCATTGCCAGCGTTGATAGCAGTGTCTTGTTTTTACACGACTCCCACTGTTGATAGCAATGTCTCGTTTTGACACACTTCCAGCGTTGATAGCAGTGTCTCCTTTTTACACGACTCCCACCATTCACAGCAAAGTTTTGTTTTGACACACTGCGAGCGTTGATAGCAGTGTCTCCTTTTTACACGACTGCCACCATTGATAGCAGTGTCTCGTTTTGACACATTTCCAGCGTTGTTAGCAGTGTCTCCTTTTTACAGGACTCCGAACTACAACTACTACTTCACTGTTACCACTGTTTCATCTTTCCTGCTCTTATTGCTAATACTACTGCGACTGTTACTGCTGCTGCATGCCTCCAGCTATGCTACTACATATCGATGTTAGGTTGCTTTGCCGGGATAATTTGAATGTCATTTTAAGCCCTTTTGCGGCCGTCCTGGGGCCCTCTTGGGCGTCCTGGGAAACCGGAAATCATGTTCCCGGAGAGGCTTCTGGGAACATGATTTCGAACGAGGCCCTATTGGGCCTCCCTGAGGCCGTTTTGGGGGCCTCCTCGGCCGGCTTTGGGGCCTTTGGGGCCGTCTTGGGCTGTCTTGGGGTTCCTCGGGGGCCACTCTGGGGACGAAGCAAGCGAGTATGCTGAAATTGTACGTCTTACACGAGGAATGGGTAAAGTTTTGCCTCTTGAAGGCCCTCTTGGGCCCCTCTTCGGCCATCTTCAAGCCATCTCGGGCCCTCTTGAGGCGCTCTTGGACGTCTTGGGGCCCTCTGCGGCCTCGATGAGGCTGTCTTGTGTGCCTCTTGGGCTGTCACGCGGGCAGCGTCGCCGCCGTCGGCGTGACCGTCGTCGTCGCCGTCGATCGTCGATCGGCGCCGTCGACTATTGTCATCGTCGTCGATCGTCGTCGTCGTCGGTCGTCGACCGTCGTAGATCGTCGTCGTCGTCGTCATCGTCGTCGTCGTCGTCTTCAATCACCGTCGCCGGTCGTCGTCGCCGATCGTCGATCGCCCTCGAGCCTCCTCCTCTCTCCCCCCCTCCTCCCCTCCACTCCTCCTCCCTGCCTCCTCCTCCTTTTCCTCTGCCTCTTCCTCCTCCTCCTCCTCCGCCCTCTCCGTCTCCTCCGCGCGGAAGAAATCCAATAACATCTCACGCAAATCAACGAACTGTGGCCATCCGGGCCTTTTTGAAGGTCCTTTTAGAGCCCTTTTGGGGCCGTCCTGGGGCCCTCTTGGGCGTCCTAGAAGCCCGGAAATCATGTTCCCGGAGAGGCTTCTGGGAACATGATTTCGAACGAGGCCCTCCTGGGCCTTCCTGAGGCCGTCTTGGGGGCCTCCTGGGCCGGCTTTGGGGCCTCTTGGGCCGTCTTTGGGGGTTTCCGTGAGCCTCACAGGACGACCCGTTTGGGCCGTCGTGGGCCCTCTTGGGCCTCTCTTGGGCTGTCTTGGGGCTCGGGGGCGTCTGGGGCACTGTGAGGACCAAGCAAACGAGTATGCTGAAAATGCATGCTTTACGAATGGGAATGGGCCAGTGTTTGCCTCTTGAAGACCCTCTTGGGGCCCTCTTCGGCCATCTTCAAGCCATCTCGGGCGCTGTTGGGGCGCTCTTGAGCGTCTTGGGGCCCTCTTGGGCCTCGCTGAAGCTGTCTTGTGGGTCTCTTGGGCTGTCTTTGGGGCCTCATGGGCCGTCTTGGGCGGGTTCGTGGACCCCACAGGACGCCCGGGGCGGCCATGCCAACCGGTGGCACCACCCCACCCCCGCCCCCAGGCCCCGTCCGTCTGTCCTACTGCCTCTCCAAACCCTCTCCAACCTCCCGATTCCCGGACCCCCGTCCCTTCCCCCCAGAGCACCGCAGCAGCAGGAAAGCGTTCCGAAATGGTGAGAAATCATGTTCCCGGAAAGCGTTCAAGAATATGAATCGTACTTCGTCCAAGGCGCCTCGGAAGGCGCAGAATACTCCTCCAAGGCGCGGAATCATGTTCCCGGACCGCCTTCCGGGAACATGATGGGGACGACCTCCTGAGGGCCTCCAGTGGGCCTCTTGGGGGCCTCTCGGGGGCCTGTGGGGCTCTCCTGGAGGCGTCTTGGGGCGCGCTCAGGGCCATTTTTGGGCATCTTGGGGGCCTCTCGGGGGCCTCCAGGGAGGCTCTTGGGGGTCTCTTTGGGGCCTCTTGGGGCCTCGCGGGGCCCTCTTGGGGCCCGCTGGGCTCGCTTAGGCAGTTTGAAGCCCTGTCGGGGCTCTCCTGGAACCGTTTTGGGCGGCTCCTGGGCCATCTTGGGGCTCTCCTGGGCCGTCTTGGAACGATTTTGGGGGTCTCTTGGGCCGTCTTGGGGCGGTCTTGGGGGCCTCTTCGGCCGTCTTGGAGCGGTTTTGGGAGACTCTTGGACGGCCTATATATATATATATATATATGTGTGTGTGTGTGTATACACACATATATATGCACATGTATACTTATATCTACATATATGCATACATATATATATATATACATATATATATATAGACGGAAGAAATTGAAATACGTGGAAGGAAGTGGCACGACTCGGGAGGGCTTGGGGGAGGGGTATATATATACATACACATACATACACACATATACATATATATAGAGAGAGAGATAGATAGAAACATACGTAAGACGTGTAGGATTGTGTACACAGGAGAAGGACAATATAGAGAAACATACGTACGTCGTCCAAGGCGCCTCGGAAGGCGCCTCGGAAAGCTATATATATATAGAGAGAGAGAGAGAGAAACATACGTAAGACATGTAGGATTGTGTACACAGGAGAAGGACAAGCTATAGAAACATACGTACGTCGTCAAAGGCGCCTCGGAAGGCGCCTCGGAAGGCGCAGAATACTCCTCCAAGGCGCGGAATCATGTTCCCGGACCGCCTTCCGGGAACATGATGGGGACGACCTCCTGAGGGCCTCCAGTGGGCCTCTTGGGGGCCTCTCGGAGGCCTGTTGGGCTCTCCTGGAGGCGTCTTGGGGCGTATATATATATATATATGTACATATACATGTGTATATATATATACATATGTAAATGTGTATATGTATATAAGTTTAGGGAAGAAATTGAAATACGTGAAAGGAAGTGGCACGACTCGGGAGGGCTTGGGGGAGGGGTATATCTATAGTTACACATATCTATATAAACATATATGTATATATATATATATACATATATATGTATATATATACACACATATAGAGAGAAACATACGTAAGACATGTAGGATTGTGTACACAGGAGATGGACAATCTATAGAAACATACGTACGTCGTCCAGGGCGCCTCGGAAGGCGCCTCGGAAAGCGCAGAATACCCCTCCAAGGCGCGGAATCATGTTCCCGGACCGCCTTCCGGGAACATGATGGGGACGACCTCCTGAGGGCCTCCAGTGGGCCTCTTGGGGGCCTCTCGGAGGCCTGTTGGGCTCTCCTGGAGGCGTCTTGGGGCGCGCTCAGGGCCATTTTTGGGCATCTTGGGGGCCTCTGAGGGCCTCCGGGGAGGCTCTTGGGGGCCTCTTGGGGCCTCTTGGGGCCTCGCGGGGCCCTCTTGGGGACCGCTGGGCTCGCTTAGGCAGTCTTGAAGCCCTGTCGGGGCTCTCCTGGAACCGTCTTGGGCGGCTCCTGGGCCGTCTTGGGGCTCTCCTGGGCCGTCTTGGGACGATTTGGGGGGTCTCTTGGGCCGTCTTGGGGCGGTCTTGGGGGCCTCTTCGGCCGTCTTGGAGCGGTTTTGGGAGACTCTTGGACGGTCTTGGAGCGTCGGAACTCCGAAAATGCGAGAAGGCCAAAAACCTTGAAAAAAAAACAATACAAATCTACGATTTTGGCTTGTCGGGGCTCTCTTGGGAGGCCTCTTGGGATGCCTTCGGGGCCTCATGGAGCTCTCTTGGAACGTCTTCGGGCCTTCCTGGCAATTCCTGAGGCTATGTATGCGCGTCTTGGAGCGCTCGCGGGCCGTCTTGGGCGGTCTCGAACTGTTCCTGGCGGTCCCAGGGGCCCTCCGGGACGCTTCGGACGCTCCCGGGGGCGCCCTGCACACCCCATGGAGATGACAGGCACCGCCCCGGGGCCCTACTCCGATATATATATATATATATATATATATATATATATATATATATATATCCAACGGCCTTTCCGCATATGTGCGGGGTGGCCCTCGTTGGCAGCGTGGCAGGCCAGGCAATGGCCACCACCGTCCGCCGTCCTCCCAGCGGGGCTGGCCGGAGGATGGTGACTCTGGGTGCGCCGAAGGAGGTGCTGGTGAAACTGGCTGTCCAGGCTGGTCACATAGACCAGGCGTGTGCTCAGGCACGGTGGTGTTCATAGCTCCTACAACCACGCCTTTCGCCAGTGTGACCGTGCTACCTACGACGAGGGCTGCCGCTCCACCGATCGCTATGCCCACCGCTGCGGATGCGCCCATGGCCGCCGTAGCACGGTCCTTCTATGAGGCCAGCTGCTGGACGTAGATGTTCTGCCATTCCTGACGTCGGTCCTGGGTGCTGTACTCGGCATATTCATGGATGATGTGGAAGATGCAATCCTGGCAGAAGGGGAAGTCCTGGAATAATTCCAGACCAAGGCATCGGGGTGCCCGAGCTTACCGCACTTGGAGCAGGTGCCTGGTTCGGTGGCCATGTAGCTTCAAACCTGGCACGTCATCGTAAATCCATGCAGTATTGCTCTGCTGGGATCAGGTGCAATAGTTCGATTTGGGTTCATCACCCTCGTGATCTGATCCTGGACAGGACATGGGCAACCCCCCGGAGTGCCAGTGGCATGTCGACGTTGCCTGATATTTCTGGGGGTCGGCGGTGGGCTCGACTGTGTTGCAAGCTCGTATCTTCCATTGGGACCGTCTTGAGGTTGAGAGTGGAGGTAATAGGTCAGAGTATGGAGATTGTGACGGTGAAGGGAACGTATGTTTTATGACAGCGCTGCCAGAATGGAATGCTTCGTTCACGCTCCTCGCCTTGTGTTGGAGAGCATGCGGCGTAAGACAAAGCGCGGGGCTACGGCGAAATTTGGCCTGCAGCTGCTATCCCACTTAGTGGGACTCTTAACCTAAAGTGCACGGTGCAAGCAATCGCGTCTGTGCCGCCCTCTGCGCACGCACGCACGCGTGCACCGCTGGATTTCCTAAACAGCTCTTGCAAGACACTAACTCTACAGTGCTCCCCCTGAATTCCCTGCTGCGCGGACCAAACAGAGAAAAGAGAGCCACACCTTGTTGTGGCATGACGGGCTCTGTGGCATGCTGGTGCTCTCACCACACGGGGGTGACCACCGAACGCACCTGGGCTTGGCCAGTACATCATATGGTGCGCTTGCTCTGTGACACATGCACAATCACGTGAAAGCTACTGCATGGACGAGGCGAGCTATCGTGGTGCAAACCAGGGTCCTCGGGCCGCCAGCCCACGAGTTCGACTTGCCATTCGAATGGACGTCCCAGGGAGCCGCCGGCCCGGCTGAATGCGGGCAAAGTCTCGTTCGCCATACTCATCTCCTTCTCCACCCACATCCTCCTCCACCATCGTCCCCCTCTCCTCATCCTCCTCAACCCTCCCCCGTCATCCTCCTAGGATGGATGAGCAGCATGAGGGGAACGAACAAGGGGACGAAGAGGCGGAGGGAGACAACGGGAAGAGAGAGGAATGAAAAGGAAGGGGAGAAGAGAGAAATGGAAGGGCAATCTCGGGACACAATGACATGACAATGCGCGCTCGCGTTCGTTCGGTCATTGGGCGGTTTGTCACCCCACACGAACTCGAACCACAAATGGCAAACAACAAAACAGGCATGCAGGGGAGGAGCAGGAGGAGGAGGAGGAGGAGGAGGAGGAGGGGGAGGAGGAGGAGGAGGAGGAGGAGAAGGAGGAGGAGGAGAAGGAGGAGGAGGAGGAGGGGGATGGGAGACGGGAAAGCAGGAAGCTGAGCAGGACGCTGCCTTCTCAGGGAACGCTTGCTCTATGTGACGGCCGGGGGGGGGTCACGCGAAGTGCTCCCCCAGCGCTTATTGACTTGCAAAGTCTTCATTCAACGGGAGGGAGCAGTGGGGGAGAAGCTCACGCCTGACGGCGCGCCCGGGGTGGAAGTGGGATGGAGAATTCCTTCTCGGAAGGCTCAGAAGTCCACCGGCCTTCTGGGAAGTTTGCTGGGCGCTCCCCGAAAGCGCAGGAGAAACCTCCCCGAGGGCGCGAGGGCTTCCGAGAAGTCCCGCCGCCTCCTGAGAGGGCCTCCTCCCTCTCGCTCTCCGTCCCCCCTCGCTCGCCGCCTAAACACACTCGACCAGTGCTGCCTGGTCCTCGCTCCTCGGCTCTGTGGACGCCCGAAATGGGTACGGGAAAAATGGGTACAATGCCCAACAGCAAATGTTGTCCTAAAACCAACAGCGGCCGCTGTGGGGCAGGCGGCCTTCTGTCTCAAATGGACACAGGCCGCGGCGGCGCGGACAGCGAGTCCTGTTCAAAATGAACAGGAACTGCTGTTGGGCATTGCACCCATTCTCTCCGAACCCCTTCTCCTCCTCCTGCTCCTCCTCCTCCCCCTCCTCCCCCTCCCCCTCCTCCTCCTCCTCCTCCTCCTTCTCCTCCTCCCCCTCCTCCTCCTCCTCCTCCTCCTCCTCCTCCTCCTCCTCCTCCTCCTCCTCCTCCTCCTGTACCCATTATTTCCGTACCCATTTCGTTCGTGCCGATCGGCTCGGCCCATGCCCGACGAGCCCCGAGCAGGCAGGCCGGCAACAGGGCCCAGCCGGCCAGGCAGCGCAGGGGGCGTCGGCGTGCGGCGAGCCAGCCGGCGCGGATAGCCCACCTCGTCGGGGCCAGGGAGGGGGCGAGGGGGAGCCGCCTCCGCCCGCCCTCCCTCCCTCGCTCGCTCTCGCTCCCTCCCTCCCTCCCTCCCACTCCTCCCGCTCCTCCCCGCTCTTCAAGGTCCTGCCTTCCCCTCGTCTCTCTCTCCCCTCTCTCTCCCCCCCTCTCCCATCACTCCTCCCCGCTCCCGATCAGCAGCAGTGCGCCGCTTTCTCTTCGCCAATTGCTCAGGTCGTGCCCTCTCTTTCTGGGCCCTCGGGGCCACCAGCCTTTGCCTCTGCCAGTCCCCATGGTGCCATAGAGCACCTGCTCTACCTATACAGTCCTCGTTCTCTTTTTTTGGCACACGTTACCCTCACTCTGCTCATCCTCCTCCTCCTCCTCCACCGCCTCCTCCTCCTCCTCCGCCTCCTCCTCCTCCGCCTCCGCCTCCGCCTCCGCCTCCGCATCCTCCTCATCCTCCTCCTCCTCCTCTTTCGGCACGCGTTACCCGCATGCCATTGCAGGTCCACATTTGAGCGTGCGACACTGGCGCCTCATACCTGTGTCGCGCTCGCTGGCTAGCAACAGCAAGCGCCACAACTGCAGTCAAGAGACGCTGCCTTCCAGACTCATCGCCCCTCCTCCATGCCCCCATTTGCCGCCCAAGTCCATGTTCCTTCTCTTTGCCCACATCCCTTAATCCTCCCTGCCTTCCCTCGGAGCTACAATCTCGGAGAGGGGATCCAGGCTCGACAGGTTTTCGCCTGGGCGACCAACGGCTTCGCCCGCCTGTGGGCGAAAAGCTCAACACCTGAAACAATTGAAGACAATACAAAACTGGGAGAAGCCGAGACTTCAAACAAAAAACCTCGCATTGGACATCGGAAAGCTCCACACCAGAAACTTCAAAACACACATCCTACCCCCATCGCAAACTGGAACAAGAATCGAGCTGCGTCGAGGCCAAAGAAAAACTCCTGCGGAACTCAAAAGCCGCCAACCGTGTCGGCGTGTGAACTGATTAGTTCGTCGAGCCCGACTGCGACGAACTGTGCTTCTCTGAACGCAGCGGATGTGTAGGCTTAAGTCGGGCCTGTCCCCCTACAGGGGGATTTTGGCCGAAAAAATAAAAATACCCGAACAACCCAAAAGATGCCCAAAAATATTGAAAAAATTGTCCCCAGACTATTATTTGACTATTTTTGAGTATTCCCCCTGTAGAGGGACAGGCCCGACTTAAGTGTAGGCATCGACGCGCCATCATAGACGTTCTCGCCAGGTTCGCCCGCACACGCGCTCGTGCCTGCTAATCGGGCCTCGTTGGGGCGATCCCCAGAAGAGCCCCTTCCCCCGCCCTTGAGGCGTCGCAAATGTCCATTTGAGCCACATGATCCTCCGTCTCCTCCTCGTCGACATCATCATCATCATCATCATCATCATCATCATCATCATCATCATCATCATCATCATCATCATCATCATCATCATCATCATCATCATCATCATCATCATCATCATCATCATCATCATCATCATCATCATCAGCAGCAGCAGCAGCAGCAGCATCATCATCATCATCATCATCATCATCATCATCATCATCATCATCATCATCATCATCATCTCATCATCATCATCATCATCATCATCATCATCATCATCATCATCATCATCATCATCTCATCATCATCAGCATCATCATCATCATCATCATCATCATCATCATCATCATCATCATCATCATCATCATCATCATCAGCATCAGCATCATCATCTCATCATCGCATCATCATCATCAGCATCATCATCATCAGATCATCATCATCATCATCAGCATCATCATCAGCATCAGCATCATCAGCAGCATCAGCATCGGCATCATCAGCATAATCATCAGCATCATCATCGCCATCATCATCATCAGCATCATCACCATCATCATCATCATCATCATCACCAGCATCAGCATCATCATCATCAGCATTAGCATCATCATAATCATCATCATCATCAGCAGCAGCAGCATCATCATCCTCATCCTCATGATCATAATCCTTGTCCTCTCCTCCTCCTTCTCCTCATCATCCTCCTCCTCGCCTTCCCCCTCCTCCTCATCCTCCTCATCCTCGACCTCATCCTCATCTCCTCATCCTCTTCCGCCGCCTCCTCATCCGCATCATCCGCCTCATCCGCCTCACCCTCAACCTCCTCATCCATCCCTCCCTCGTCCCTCTGCCCACGTCCTTCTTCCCCCATTCTCACTCCCCCCATCCGGCGCCAGCAGGGACAGAGGCAGCACGGTGGCCAACACAAGCGCTGCGACGATTGAATCAACTCCAACTTTCGCCAACGCAGACGAAACCTCCACCGACAATCCACACTGATCCAATCGAGAGAACAACCAAACGACATCACACGGACGCAAACAGCCCAAGATACGGAAACATGGACGGCGCTTGAGCATCACCACACCGACCTCACACCAGCAAACCCAGGACCGAGACCGACAAAGTGAACGCCCAGAGAAAGTCGAGACGACACGCCCAGCCCGCGCCGACACCGACCCCAAGGACTTCCTCTTCTTCCTCCTTCTCTCCTCCGAACTTGTTTTTATGTGTCCCGCATTGCATACTGCGTGTATCCAGACAAGCCAACTCTCACTGCCACGGCCTCACCCACATGGTCTAAGCTAGGCCTGGACACTGTCCGCAACGATGGTTGGTCACATCGCATCGCATCGCATCGCATCGCATCACTCCCCCAATCCATCCCTTCCATCCCTTACTCCAGCTCTGTCGACCGAACCTTGGACAGGCTGTCGTAGCGCTTGCAAGCCTTGCACCGATCCGACCCTTCCTCGTTCCGCGCCCAGCAGCTCGTGCAGAAGCAATCCCCCAGCCTTGGCTGGGCGGGAGGAGGGGAGGGCGGGGGCAGGGACGGGGCGAGAAGAAGAAGAAGGGGGGGGGAGGAAGATCGCGATGGAAAGCCCCGAGAGGTGGGTATGGTGGAAAATCGCGATGTACAGCTCCTGAATCAAAGGAAAAGATGGCCTCTGATGGGTTCGCCACCTGACCCCGCCTTGGTAAGCACCCCCCCTCTGCGAGCCCCCGAGCAGGGGAGGGGCGAGATGCCACGTCTTCATAGAGAGCGTAGCGACAATGGCGACATCCCTGGTAGCAGCTCCGACTACAAGCGCAGTGGCATCAACAAATGGCATCTCCATGCGCGGGGGCAGGGGCACATGTGACTGGATAACAGCAGATTGCCAGTGGCAACCTCTTAGGGGCGAGAGGGAGATGGACGAAAGGAGGGCAGGCGAGACTGAGCTCCCGGGGCGAGAGGGAGCGAGCGGAGGCGCAGGGGAGAAGCAGGAACGAGGAATGGAGGGAGGCA
>CAUYUJ010019281.1:1372738-1457738 GCA_963575745.1 Prorocentrum cordatum
GGCCCAGGAGAGGCCACCAAGAGGCTCCAAAGAGGCGCCACAATTTGCTGCAGATGCCGTGAGGGGCGAAGGAATTGTCTCCAAGGGATCTCGCAAGGGGTTAACCACGAACTCGCAGCTCACATCCGTTAGCCCAGGCGCGGCGGCGGGCTAGGCCCAAGGCCACTGGATTATTCCCCGACGCCTACGGGTGGAGCGGCGGCCAGGTTTGCACCACCTGGCGTTTCTACGGACCTCCGCCTCGAACTGCTTCGGGGAGGCGCGCCCGCGAAAGGCCATGGACGAATCCACTTGAACCCCAGCACGCCGCGCGATGCGCGACACCACTCCCCGCGGGGGGTATGCGCCGAACTCCTTCTTCCAAAGGCGGCACTTCGACACGTTCGGCAACTGCAGGAATCGTCGAAGGTCCGCGGCTCCGTCGGCATCAGCGCCCATGCTTGCCTGGAACGTCGCTACGGTCTTCTCGACAGCGGTCCTGAGCAGCGTCACGCCCGCCTCAAACAGATCGCGCGTGCGCGGGCGCGCAGGCGCTTGCCCGGCAGGCGGGGCGTCCGGCGGCGCTGACAAACGTGACAAAATGTCCTGGTGGTCGTGAATGAAATCCCGGCAGTCGTTGCACGACGGGCTCGCGCACCGCCGCAACGCAATGACCTCAGACAGCTCGCGACGGGCATCGATCGGCCGCTGGTCAGCCAGGGTTTGGATCTCAGAACCGATATGATCAAGAATCAGCCAGATCTACGATTGCATCGGACCTATCGCAGGCCGACCAAGTAACCGCAGCCCGACCCGAACTCCCCCCTGGGCGAGCGGAGGCCGAGGCGGCGGCGTCGTGAACGGGGTCGCCAGCGATGGCTGTCAGGGGCTCACTGAAGCGATCCACTGCCTGCGAACCGTCGGCTTTCGGAGTGTCGGCAACGACGGTAGTCGTCTGTTCGGGGTACTTGCCCATGTAGAATTCGGCGAGCTTCAATCGATGCTTGCCGTAGACGTCCGCGCAGTGGCAAATGGGCGCGCTGGCGGCCAGGCCCAAGCCTGCTTCTAGGCGGTCACGTTTGAGGCTGGATGCGACGTCGTCGAGGTCGGGGAGAAGGTCGACAAGGTCCTCGGTTTTGCTCGCAATGACAGGCTTGAGGGGCGCGCCATCCACGCCAATCCAACCCAATATCACGCTGAACTCGCGCTCCTTGTTGTTGAGGACGCGGACGGCGAGGTCCCAATTACCGTCCCCTCTGACGACGGAGCCACTGTAGACGTTGACGTGTTTTCTCATGTGCTCCACCAGGGGGGCCAGGTAGTTCTCCAACGCGTCGCATATGAAAGCCCTCAGCGCGCAATTGCTTGGCACTGCCGACAAGTACCAGAGCGCGCGCGAGCCCACTGAGAAAGCCAGACAATTTGCACTGCAGTACTCTGCAATTGCTCGGCGAGAGGCCCGCCCGCAGAACACCTCGTTGAAATTCTGGAGCAAGTGCAGCAAGAAGAAGCGCGTCGCAAGGATGAGGCCGTGCTTCTCGGTCTGCAGCACCAACACCCCAGGACAGGCTGCTCGGATATCCGCCAATGTCACTGGAAATCCGCAGCCACGTGCGCCATGGGCACGGCACGTCTCGCACCCGTGCACCCCCACTTCAAGTTGAAGCGGCAATGGGATGTCCAGGACGAAGTGGGTCTTGGACTGGTCGGCCCGGGGGGCCGCGCAATGGCGCTCGCCCCTGGCAGCGGCCTCTGCCACGTGAGCATCTAGAGCAGCAGGACGAACAACGCAGACGTTGCGGAATCCAGGGCCCCTCTGGCGCGACTGCGCGCGGTCGCGCGCGACGCCCCACAGCGCCGCCAGCGTGCGACTGAGTTGCGCTGGCGCCGCGTCGCGCCCAGCCTCGTCACGCAAGGGCGTGAAGTGGAGGCTCGACCGCTGGCCGCCGCTGCGCGACGCTGCCTGGAAATGCACCCCGACGTTGAGAATGTCACTCTGCTTCACCGTGCAAAGGTCCTTGTACTGGGCAAACCAGGTCGCGCGCAAAGGCCGCAAGGGAACGTGCTGCCGGGCTCTGCGACGCAGCCGGACGACGTCGGCCATCGGCGCGCCGCGGCGAGAAAAAGCCCCCACGATGAACGCCGGGTCGCCGGCGATGCACCCGAACAGCCCGCCCTGGGGGGGCAGCCCATGATCGCCATCCACGAAGCGTTCTGGCCGGTGGAGCAAGCTCATGCGCATCAAATCTCCGCCGCCGCGCCCTGCGGAATGAAGTAGGCGCGCCTTCAGGTCCCCAGGCACTGGGCCCCAGGCTCATTCCTTCAGGAATTCAAAGATCTCTGACTTTTTGGGCCTAAGACGAGGTGGCCACGAGGTGGCCCTAAAGTGGCAACGTCCAGGATGCCTCTGACACGCCAGCCAGGCACGGTGGCGGGATATGCCGAAGGCAACTAGGTAGCAGTCGCGGCAGAGCGCGGCCCGCCGCCACGCGTTGCGCCCTGTGTCCTAGCGCGGCCACGCTGCGACAATCCTGGCCAGGAGCTCGCTGCTGCAGGGTGGCGGGCGAGTTCGCTGGCGCCGCAAACTCCTCCGCGCGGAGTTTCGCTGTCCTCTTTTTGGCCGTTGCAGCCGATCGGAGGACGTTGCGCCTGACCATGCCGCGAGGCGGCCGGGCGGCGGGATCCAGCGCTCGCTTCCGAACTCCGACGTCCGCCCGAACCTTGCGAGCGAATTGGAGGGGCCACCGCGGCATGGAAGCGCGAGCGTGACTCCGGCTCTCCCGTCGGCTCTCGCTGAGGGCGATCCCTGACTGGGCCCCCGGCGGCGCAGGCTCCGCAGGCGGCTGCGCGGAGCGTTCAACTGGCCCCGCCGACGCGCTGGCGCACGTCGCGCCCACGGTGCGCCAAACATCGGGGAATCGCCTGACCTGCGCACTATCAACTGCGGTGGACACGAGCTCCTGGACTGCCCGGTCCCTGATGCACCACAGGCCTTGGCCGCCCTTCAGACTCGCGACGGGGCAGCTGAACTCGCGCGCGGCGTCGATGACGTAGCACCAAGGCCCTGCTGCAGGTATGGCCCAGTGGTGCGTCACGGAATCCAGAAGCACTTTCTTGGCCAAGTGCACCTGGCCCGCAATGGCCGAGTTCTGGCCAAGGCCTCTTGGCACGCGGGGTACTTTGCAATCGAATCCTTGCCGACGCGCAGATTGTACCACCCAGGTCTCAGCCACGCGAAAGGCCGGGTCTCCACGGGCTTGATGCCTCGTAGCATTGCTAATTCCATCTGGGGGTCGTGAATCGTAAAGGTCCGCCATGGAAGGCGGGCGTCGGCCTCCATGCCAGGCGAGACAGGCGCGAGCCCCCCCAAAACGCCTTTCGAGCCAAAGCGCGGCGGCACGGAAGAGGGTGAGAAAGGCGGGGTGTCAGGGCGTCAAAATGCACCATGCTTCCCCGTGCGTAACCCCCCTGCCTTCTGAAAACCATGGGTCTGTTTCTACGTTTTCTTCCCTGAGCGACCGCGGTTGTCTTCGCGCTTGCCAGCGCAAGTCTGAACGATTCAACTGAATGCGTGAAAACACCACGTGTTTGGCGCAGTTCAGGGGTGACGCACGGGATGCCCCTTGGTGTTTTGGCCTAATCTTGAAGCTTGCCCTGGAAGTACGAGCCAAGACATGGGCAGACGATTGGTCTGGATGCCCTCTGCTTCAAACGCAGACGCAGCCGCTGTCATCGCGACCGACTGCGCGTTGGGTAAGAAAGGCGGGATGGCAGGGCGACAAAATGCACGATGGTTCCCCGTGCGTAACCCCCCTGCCTTCTGAAAACCCATTGTTGTTTTCTACGCTTTCTTCCCTGAGCGACCGCGGTTGTCTTCGCGCTTGCCAGCGCAGGCCTGAACGATTCAACAGAATGCGTGAAAACACCACGTGTTTAGCGCAGTTCAGGGGCGACGCACGGGATTTCCCTGGGCATGTTGGCCTAATCTTGAAGCTTGCCATGGAAGTGCGAGCCGAGACATGGGCAGACGATTGGCCTGGATGCCCTCTGCTTCAACGGCAGACGCAGCCGCTGCCATCGCGACCGACTGCGCGTTGGGTGAGAAAGGCGGGATGGCAGGGCGACAAAATGCACGATGGTTCCCCGTGCGTAACCCCCCTGCCTTCTGAAAACCATGGGTCTGTTTCTACGTTTTCTTCCCTGCGCGACCGCGGTTGTCTTCGCGCTTGCCAGCGCAAGTCTGAACGATTCAACTGAATGCGCGAAAACACCACGTGTTTAGGCAGTTCAGGGGTGGCGCACGGGATTTCCCTCTGTGTTTTGGCCTAGTCTTGAAGCTTGCCCTGGAAGTACGAGCCAAGACATGGGCAGACGATTGGCCTGGATGCCCTCTGCTTCAAACGCAGACGTAGCCGCTGCCATCGCGACCGACTGCGCGTTTTCCTTCGCGCGTTGAGCGCTACGGGGGTTAACTCGCAAGGAAAGACAATCGAGGCGCCCTGCAAACATGAGCGCCTGGCAGAAGAAGAGGAGATCGGGCACAGCATGACAACGCGCGGCGGCTGCTGCGGATTACCCAAACAGCATCTGCGCCGGCAAATGTCGAACTGACAGGTAAAATGCCAAATTCTGCTGCCACGACGAAACGGAGAGAAGGGACCAGGGGCAAAAGCGAAAAACGCATGGCATTCAAGTAGGTAGAAGGCAGAGGGAGGACACGTCAGCCGCGACAGCGCGCCGCGCCCTGCCCCGCAGGTCGCAGCGCGAAACGCATGAAAAATGGCGCTGGCGACGCGGCCCGCGGCCAAGGGCAGCCCGCCCTGCTCCGCGGCCGCCTACCCCTGGAAGAAATCGGCGCTCAAGCTCAAGGTGGCTGCCAGCTCTCTCGCCGCTGGCTTCTCCTGGATCTCTGCCCATGAACGCTTTTTGACGTTCAAAACTGCTCTCCCCTTCGGGCCTTTCGGGCCTGGCGCCTCCTCGTCGCCATCTGGCGCGGGCCTCTTACGACCGCGGGCTTCCTCGATCTCGACCAAGCTTGCGTCAGCTGCGCGGCGAATCGCTGCGGCGATCACGACCGCCACGTCCTTGATCCCGCGCGCGTCGAGGCCATTGCGAACCCACAGGCGCATGTCTGCGGTGTTCACCACGCCAACGCACATGCGGCGGGACAAGATGAGCTTCGCGCAGAGGTCCTCCGTGGTCAACGACGGGTCACACTTCGTCGGCCCACTCTGTTGGCGCCCGACCACCACGGGAGTCGGCGCCACCGCGTAGTAGAAGGTCTTGTCAAGAGAATCTGCCGCCCCCATGCGCGCATCGCGTGAACCAGGTCGCAAACGCTGATCTCGGGGGCAGCGGCAGCGCCAGGCGCGGGCGCGCGGGGCGGCTGGCCGGCCCTGAAGGCGCGCCCCAGGAACACGTCCATGCGCATGTTGACGCATGCGAACTTGATGACGTCGGAGTCCCAGAACTTGAGCTTGTGCACGTAGTACACGTTGAGGCCCTCTGTCTGGTCACAGGACTCCTGAACAGCCTTGCGGACAGAACGGAACATGGATCAGGAGCTTCCCGCCCAGCACGGCGTCGAACGATTTGCCGGCCTCATGAGGCCAACCACAAACACGATAAAAATCAGACACTGCCGCAGCCCTAGCACTGGTAATCGCAGCGGCAATAAAAAAGTGACAGAAGAAGAAGTACAATAGTAGTGGATGTAGAAGTAGCAGTCGCAGTAGCAGTAGTAGTAGTCGTAGTAGAAGTAGTAGTAGTAGTAGTAGTAATAGTAATAGTAATAGTAGTAGCAGTAGTACAAATAGTAGGCATTAGTAGTAGGCACTAGTAGTAGGTACTACTAGTAGTAGGTACTAGTAGTAGGTACTAGTAGTAGGTATTAGTAGTAGGTACTAGTAGCAGTAGTACTAGTAGTAGGTACTAGTACAAGTGGTACTAATAGTAGGCACTAGTAGTAGGTACTAGTAGTAGGTACTAGTAGTGGGTACTAGTAGGTACTCGTAGTAGGTACCAGTAGCAGGTACTAGTAGTAGGTACTAGTAGTAAGTACGAATAGTAGGTATTAGTAGTAGGTACGAGTAGCCGGTACTAGTAGTAGGTACTAGTAGTAGGTACTACTAGTAGGTACAAGTCGTAAGTACTAGTAGTAGGTACTACTAGTAGTAGGGACTAGCAATAGTAAGTGCTAGTCGTAGGTACCAGTAGTAGATACTAGGAGTAGGTACTACTAGTAGTAGGTACTACTAGTAGTACTAGGTACTAGTAGCAGGTACTAGTGGTAGGTACTACTACTAGTAGGTACTAGTAGTAGGTACTAGTAGTAGGTACTAGTAGTAGGTACTAGTAGTAGGTACTACTAGTAGTAAGTACTTGTAGTGGTAGGTACTAGTAGTAGGTACTAGTAGCAGGTACGAGCGGTAGGTACTAGTAGTAGGTACTAATAGTAAATACTAGTAGTAGGTACCTTGCCTCCAGCGCCCTGGCAGCGCGCGAGAAAGCACGAGAGCGCAATAGCGAGTCCAGCATCTGACCCAGCATGCGCAACTGGCCCTCGCCGTCGGCCTCCTTGCCCAAGCGCGCGCCCAGACGCTTCGCCTCTGCTGTGAACAGATGGCATTGGTACCGCGGGCACGCCTGCGCCACTGCGCACTGTTTAGACGCGCGCTGAAAGGCAACGACATCCAAGCCGCGACCCTCCGCCACGTCGCCGCCCGACTCCTCGCGATATATCGTCTGCGCGCGCCCGACCCCGCCGTCGCAGTTGAACCACAACCGCGCCAACCACACAGCGAGCAGCTGCACCTCCAAGCGCGCACCAATGAACTCACTGAACAAATACACGTCAGCGTTGTTCATCTGATAGTTACATTCCCCCCGCGCGTGGTCTGACCACTGCGGGTCCTGCCAGAAAACAAAGACAAGCAGCCCAGATTTCAGGACGCGGCGCTGGTAGACAACACTGCGTTTCATGCCACCACCACCCCGAGCGCGAAGGGCACACTCGGCACGGAAATCCAGCTAAACACCGCGCCCCAAAAAACTGAACCCCTTTTTCCGTTTCACCGCGTCCTGGAGTAACTGCAACACGGCCGGGTCCACGCACACCTTCTCAAAGAAGGCCTCGGCGGAGGCTGCCCCGTGAATTTTCTCCACCGCGCTGACCGCTGCGGCGCTGGCATAAGCGGCCAGCTCCGAGACGCGCTCGCGGATGTTCATCGGCCCTCTGCGAAGTCCGTCAAGCCTGTGTCCTGCACGCGGCGCCGCTGAAAAAAAAAAGAAGCCGTGGGAAAAAATGGGTGGAACAAAGCAAGGGGTTGACAAAAAAACAAAATTACCTGGGCATGCCCTGTGCCATTTTCACACCCATGTCCTGGAAGCTCATGCCCTCCATGAGCGCGACAGCATGGATTCCCATCGGCGTCCACGCAACGTGTTTGGTGTTTACTGTCTGGGCCATCCCCGCCCCGATGGGGACAGCACCTCACTCGATTAAGCACAATGTGGGCCAAACTCCTGAGGTAAGGCTTGGGGGGGCGATGAGGGGCGAAGGTGATGATGATGATGATGATGACAATGACGACGATGATGATGATGATGATGATGATGACGATGAGGAAGGGGGAGAGGATGAACTGGACGAATGCGAAGATGATAGGGAGGAGGAGGAGGAGGAGGAGGAGGAGGAGGAGGAAGGGGAGGAGGCGGAGGAGGCGGAGGAGGAGGAGGAGGAGGGAGAGAACAAGAAGGAAGAAGATGATGAGACATGAAAACATGAGGAGGAGGGTAAGCAGAAGTAACCGAAGGAGGAGGCGTGCAGAAATGCAAGGGGGAGGAGAGACGGAGGAGAAGGGAGAAGGAAGGAAAACGAAGGGGGGGACGAGGGGGAGGAGGAGGAGGAGGAGGAGGAGGCAGCTGAGGAAGAGGAGGAGGAAGAAAAGGGGGAGACAGCTGAGGAAAAAGAGGAGGCAGAGGGAGGAGGAGGATGAGGAGGAACATGAAGAGGAGGAGGAGGAGGAGAAAGAGGAGGAGGAGGACGACGACGAGGAGGAGGAGGAGGAGGAGGAGGAGGAGGAGGAGAGAGAGAGAGAGACACGGAAATAATGTGGGGCAGAGGAGGGGAGACAGGAGGAGAGCCGAAGGTGAAAACAATTCGCACTGATCGTGCCCACGGGTCGGCCTCGACCGAAAACGTTGGCCGATCTTCCACGAGAAAGAGGAGGAGGGAGGAGTAGCAGCGAGGGGAAGGGGATGGAGGAGGAGGCGGAGGAGGAGGCGGAGGAAGAGTAAGAGGAGGAGAAGGAGGACAAGGGGGTCGGTCAGCCGATGAGCCGATTAATGATCGACCAGCCGATCAGCCGATCAGCCGAAAAGCGGTTCTGCAGCCGATCAGCCGATCAGCGGTCGACCAGCCGATAAGCCGATCAGCCGATAAGCGGTCGACCAGCCGATCAGCCGATCAGCCGATCAGCGGTCGACCAGCCGATAAGCCGATCAGCCGATAAGCGATCGACCAGCCGATCAGCCGATCAGCCGATCAGCCGATCAGCCGATAAGCGATCGACCAGCCGATCAGCCGATCAGCCGATCAGCCGATCACTCTTATCGGCTGATCGGCTGATCGGCTGCTCGGCTGGTCTGCGTCTGATCGGCTGATCGGCTGATCGGCCAGATCGAATAGCCCCCCCGGGCTGCAGCCACAATGAATATTTGTCTTATTATTATTAGAAAAAATATTATTCGTATTTTTATTATGTTTATTCCAATTATTATTATTCGTATTATTGTTATGCTTCCGTTTCTCCGTATCATTTTCTTAATATTATTAGTATTCGTCTTCTTCTTCTGCTTATTATTATTCCTCTGCTTCTTCCTATTGGTTTTCTAATGTTTCGTATTACTAGTATTATTATCATTATTAGTATTACGATTACTACTACGATTACTATTATTATTACTATTATTATTAATATTATTAATAGTATGATTAGTATGATCATTATTATTACTATTATTATTATTGTTACTGTTATTGTTATTATTATTGTTATTATTAGTGGTATTATTATTAATATTATCATGTTTCGTCCTCCTCCTCCTCCTCCTCCTCCCCCTCGTCCTCCTCCTCCTCCTCCTGTACACGCTGAAAATATCCCACCCCTTCCGTGCACGGCATGTTGCACGGGATTCTGAAACCTGGTTTTCACCATGCACTTGGGGCTCTTACTTGACTTTACAAGAACTAAGTTGGTCAGCCGCCCAGGCTGGCTTGTTCTCGCCCCGTCGCCGATCGTCGCCGCCCGTCGCCGTCTCGTCGCGGACTCGCGCGCCGCCCCGGCTGGCTTGCCGCCGCCCGCCGCCGCCGCCAGTCGCCTCGAACCTCGTAGAACGCCTTTTGCGCGAATGATGTGGGGGGGCACAATCCCTGTCAAATACAATCATGCGGGCCACTCGCCCGCATCGGCGACAATCAAAGCCCTCATTACGGCGCCACCGACACGCGGACACCATCATTGTCGTGGGCGTGACCAGCATCAGCGCCGTCATTGGCCTTGCCGTCGTCATCATCATGATCATTGCCACCATCATCGTTACTATCATCCTCGTGTCTGCCGTTGTCGACGTCGCCACGATGCCGCCCCCGCCCGAATCACCGAGTCCTACTGAATTGCCCGCGCGTCACCGCGGCGTGCGGGACGCGCTGGAAAGTGCCCAGCGGTCAGCCCCATCGCGGCCGCGTCGGCCGCGCCAAACTGGAAGGCCGCTTTGCGCGCGAGCCTGCACTCCTCCTCCTCCTCCTCCTCCTCCTCCTTCTGCTTGTTCGCTGCACGGAGGAAAGGACGGAAGCGAGAAGGGGATTGATTTCCGTCAAGGCCCCAGTGACAGTCCAAATCAGTTTTGCGTCTGGCAACATATGCCTCTTGTGGGGTGCCTTATGGGGCTGCAGGCCGGCCTGGCCCAAGTCCGCGGCGACCCAAGAACGGTCGCCAGGAGCGTCGGCCAGGCGCAACCCCCCCGAAGGGAGGCGGATTGCAGCAGGCACGTGAGAAAAAAGTCCTGGCGAAACACCGAACCCCCAGGAGAGGGCGCGCAGGGACGCGCGGCGCGGGATAATCAAAAGGTGAACCCAGCACAGAAATGCAGTCGGAAGATCAGGGCGCGGGGGGCGGGAGCGGTGGACCCAGACCCGTGGAACGGGGCGCCTGCGCGCGAGACGAATCCAGCGAAACGTGCGAGGGGCGACCGAATAGACGAGCCGAGCACAGCGATCCCGCAGAGACCCCTTTTCCCGAACGCACAGCCCCCCTGGAAAGGAAGCCTTCTGCTCGCTCGCTGCACGGAGGGTAAGGCGGAAGCGAGAAGGGGATTGATTTCCGTCAAGGCCCCAGTGACAGTACAAATCAAGTTTGCGTCTGGCACCATATGCCTCTTGCGGGGTGCCTCATGGGGCTGCAGGCCGGCCTGGCCAAAGTCCGCGGCGACCCAGGAACGGTCGCCAGGAGCGTCGGCCAGGCGCAACCCCGAAGAGGCGGGTTTTTCCAAGCCCCCAATGAGGCGCCTCCACGGAGGCACGGGTGAAACGCGCGTCTGGGTTCGAGTGGTGGCCGGCGCCACCGCGGGACTCGAAGCCGCAGACACGGCGCGCAGTAGCTGATCGCACCGCTCCGAATCTGAGAAACGGGCGTAGAATGCTCGTATGGCTTCAAGGTTTGACCAACCGCCCTGAGCCTGCACCGGCTCTTCTGGCAAGTTTCAAACCGCTCTGCACCAGTGGGCGCCGCCTTTGCGCGACGAGTGCGTTCCCACCGCGGCAGTCTGAAAAACTTTGAAAAACTTCGGCTGGAGGAATGACAACTCACGGCGCGGGGCTCCGCTAAACGAGTTGCGCGGAACACCGGCGCATCTGGGTCGGTTCCCCAGCTCGCGTCACGGTGCGCCAACTATTCCGTCAATAGGCGGCAAGGGCACAGCGTCGGCGCGTCTGCTATCCGGGGGATGCGGCACACCACGCCCTGGCCGAACGGGTCGTTCTTCTGTTGGGCTACAAAACTTGATGCGAAATCTACGCGCAAGAATACGTCTCGACGCCGAAGCGCGAGAGTCTCGGAACATCTCCAAACTCCGGAAAAAAGACATCGCTGCCATTGCGACGTCTCGGACGGCTGCCGGGCTGCCTGCTCTGAGGCGGGCGGACTGACAGCCTCGTAGTTCTTCCAGAGTGGCAGGGCGCTTCGCGTGCGACAGGGACTGGCCAGCCCTCTTCTTCAAGCCTCTCCAGAAGTGGGCCGACCGATCCGCCCACGCACGGTCAAAGTGGGCTGACAGATTGCGCCGTTGATGCCAGCGTCGCACTGCAGCGAGCAAATTTGTGGCGGAAGACCAGGACCAGCCATCCATTCGCGCAAAATTCAGCATGAACTTCACATCGGAATCGCACGGCAACTATACTGGATCCCTGCAGCATTTCGGCAGCTATACTGGATCCCTGCAGCATTTTCAAACGAAACCAAGGCCGCGCGCAAGGAGCTGCTGCACCGTTTTTTGGCGCTCTCCTCCAAGGCTGCTTGGAGGCATCAGTGCCCTCGCTAACCAGGGGCAAGAGGTCGGACCCCTCGGACAACAGCTGTCGCGAGCCTGGCGCGCCCACGAGCGGGGCGCGAGGTTGCGCAGGTTGTCGCGCGGCGCCCTCGGCAAGCCCGCGCAAAGCACCCGGAACCCCGCATCCGCGTGGATCGCTCTGGGAGGCCACTGCCGGCGACGCCAGGGCCGTCGACGAGGTCGCGGGGCGAGGGCCCAGCGCCCCAGTCTTCTCGGCGAGCGGCCTGGGGCGAGCAAAACCGCGGCAGCGCAGACAGGATGGGCCGATGCGCTGGCGGTGCGCGCGGGCTCTGGGGAGCTCGGGCCCCGCTCCGTCTTCGGCCACGGGAGCATCGGCGCGCCACGGGGTCGCCCCGATCAGTGGCATGTTTTTGGTTTGCTGAACGCACGCGTTCCTGGCGCCCCCCCAACGGGCGCAGCCAGCGCATGCTTCATCAAATTTATTCGGCCGGTAGAGACCGCCAGGGCCGCGGAATAGGCACCCAGAATTGATTTCTGGCCCAGGCTTAAGGTATATATGGGCGCCGGCACCAGCAACGCAGGGCGGGCGCGGGGAGGGCGGGGGCGCGGAAGGGAGAAGACCCCCTGGATCAGAAAAAATGCACTCATCGCACGTTTTTCCCACTTAAGCCATGGCCTATGGGCGGCAGACGACGCGAACGGGAGAGACCCCCCCGGCGCAGAAAAAAAGTGCACTCACTCATCGCACGTTTTTCCCACGCCGCCGGGGCGGAATGGGCCGCCAGGGCCGCGGAACAGAAGCCCGACTGATTCTTGCCCCCAGGCCTAAGCTATGGCCTATGGGCGGGAGATGGCGCGAACGGGAGGCCCCCCCGGCGCAGTGAAAAAGTGCACCCGATTCTCTCGCGCCGCTGGGCCGGAGAGAAGAACCGCCAGGGCCGCGGAACAGAAGCCCGACAGATTCTTGGCCCCAGGCCTAAGCTATGGCCCATGGGCGAGGGACGGCGCGAACGGGAAAGGACCCCCCGGCCCCAACCAAAAAAACGCGTTTACCGCACGTTTTTCCCACGCCGCCGGCCCGGAGAGGACCGCCAAGTCCGCGGAACCGATGCTCGACAATTTGTTGGGTCCCGGGTCCAAGCAGCGGCCCTTGGGCGCCGCCCCCAGCTGCGCCATCGGCGGCGGAGGGCGGGATTGGGGAGGGAGGGGGCGTTAGCACGAGGAGCGGGAGGAAAGGCGACGGAGACGGCGATGCGACGATGTGCCCTGTTCCACGCGACGCGCCAGGCGCAGCCACGGACTGCGTCGCAGAGGCCGGCCCGGGGAACGCGCCTGCTCGAAACGCAGGCGCGCGAGAAGGAAAACCGAGCGCAGGGAACGGCTCGGCGCGGACGGGCTCCGCCAAGCGAGCACGGCGGGTTTCAATCGCCAGTGGCCCCAGACAAAGGAGCTACCAGAAAAGCCAAAGAGAAACACATGGGTTCCAACAGGACGTCGGTAACGATACATGATGCCCAGTGTTCGTCGTCCTTCGTCATGCCTGCCGATGTGCACTTGGGGCAAGTGAGCGCGCAAGAATTACCAAGGGACTCGCACGTCGCAAAATTGTGCTTTACCGCCCCCCGGTTCGAATACAAACAGTTACGGCACACTTCAGACATGAGGGTTTCGATTGTCCCTGAATTTGCTTCGCCCTTCTCTGCAAGCCACGCGTCGATTTTCGCGACGACAGGATTCTTGAGGGCGAAAATGTGCTGTTCGAAGAATCAGGCCTCCGCGCCATTTTCCTTGGCGGCCCTCTTGGAGACTCCCGCCGAAGCCGGGGAGGGCGACCTCTCCCGCTCAACGGGGCCAGCGGGGCGGGCGGTGGCGCCTGCGCTCCCGAAGGGACGGCGGCCGCCTTGGCTTCCAAGAAAAACGGCGCCCAGGATGAGATCGATTCCGAAATCGCGGAGCAAGAGCTTGCTGTCGAGCGCTAACGCGGCAATGGCTCGATGCCTCGTCGCCTGAAGCTCTTGATGCACTCGTAAATGTAAGGCATCAAACCCCTTTTCTGGGCGGCGTGCTTCGCCGGAGCCGTCTTCTTGTTGCTTGCAAGCATTGCTGCGCGCTCCTCAATGAAATAATACGGCGCCAGTGTGGCACGGGCCAATGCGCGAACAGCATGGTCGCTGCCCTCTGCGCGCTCGCCAAAAGACACTTGCAACCTGTCGGGCCCCTGGAACGGGGCGCCCGCGCGCGAGACGAATCCAGCGAAACGCGCGAGGGGCGACCGAATAGACGAGCCGAGCACAGCGATCCCGCAGAAGCCCCTTGCCCGAACGCACAGCCCCCTTGGAAAGGCAGCCTCCTCCTCCTCCTCCTCCTCCTCCTCCCCCTCCCCCTCCCCCTCAATTCCCACTCCGTGTCATCATGCCCCCTCCTTGGCATGAGGGTTCAATGTGCTGGGGCTTCTCTTCCCAAGTCAGCGGTTGCCCGTTACGATCCGTGCCTCTTGTTCTGAAGCGCTTGGATGCGTGTGCCGGGGTTTCGCCTGGTGTTAGGTCGGGCATGTCCCCCTACAGTCGGATTCGGGGCGAAAAATTGTCGAAAACAGTCCCAAAATCGTCCCGAGACCATGTTTTCGCCACTCTTGAACATTCCTCCCGTAGGAGGGCACGCCCGACTCAAGCCTGGTGCCCGGCCGGCCGGTTGCCGCCCGCGGGCGCCCCCGTGCGCGCGGCGCGTGCGCGCAGGTGTCGCCGGGTGTCGCCAGGTACCGACGCAGCTCCTCCCCAGACTGCGGGCAAGATTCATGTCCATATCCAGTGCCTTCTTTGGAAGCGGCGCCACAAGGCCGAGGCGCACTGGATATGGATATAAAAATCGAGCCTCTGGGGGGCCAATGTATCCATGTCCAGTGCGCCTCGGGTTTCTGGGGAAGGGAGCCCGAAACTCCACGCTGCAGTGGATATGGACAGAAGTATTGCCCGCACAGACCTCTCCCGGGGTGCGTCCTGACCAGAATTTCGAGGCGAATCCCAGAGAAGGGGAGAGCGGGCGAGGGGTAGAGGTATATGGGTACCCTGTCCTCTCCTGAACCGGTGGGCGCCTCGCGCACTGGGTGGGCGTGCCGAGGCTGCGACGTTCGCTTCCTCCCCGCGGGCTGCCCGTGGAGTGCGGCGCGGCGTGGGCGCCGCTGTTGCGCTGGGAGGCCGTGGGCGCCACCGGTGGGCGTGCCGACGCGCGGGCGCTCGGTGGGCGGCCGCAGAATTTGCGGCGCGCGGATCGCACAACTGTGGGTGGCCCAAAGTGGGAGGCGCAGGGACATGCTGATACCTACGTGTCCTCCTTGGAGGCGCGCGTCCGACCCGAGCATGTAGTATACTAAAACGACGCGAAGATCGGGACAAAATCGGATCGGGATAACTCGAAACCTCTGAGAATCGGCGGGTTTGGAGGATGTATTGAGCGCCGCGGCCGCTCCAAAGCGTTCTGGAACGCTCTGAGAGCGCTCCGGAACGCTCTGGAGCGATTTATCCCCATCCTAGCCCTGTTTTATGTCCTCCTTGGAGGCGCGCGTCCGACCCGAGCATGTGGTATACCCATCCTGTAGTATATCGTTTCCCGAGCGGTGTGGCCAGAAAGCGCCGGCCACGACGCATGCACTTTAAGATTTCTCGGTGCGCGCGTCGCGACGCACACATAGTATAAGTACGTTGGGGTGACGCCGACAACAGGGGGACCAGCTGAAAGGGGGCGGTGCAGTAGATTTGGGGCAATTGTATTGCAGACGTACTGCGCCAGAGATCTGTATTCCACTGTATTGCAAGTAGTGTGTTGCACGCGAAAATCCAGCTACACATTTGCGCCCTGGGATGCATTGCACGCCCCAACTGTATGGCAACGCCACAAATCTATTGCACCAAATCTATTACACCACCCCCTTGTCGCTGGACCCTCTTTTGGGTCATTCCGAACAACATAGCTTTCACCACATGGTTAGTTTGCGCAACATATCCTTCGCACAGCGTAGCTTGCGCCACAGATCTGTAACACCGCATATCTTACACCACATAGCTTACATCACATGACACATGTCTCAGACCATACAGATACCGGGCGTTTATATATCTATGATACCGCAGAAAATCCCCAATCATAATCTTTTTAGGGCTTTAGGGCAATGGGGATATAAGGCTATAAGGCTAGAAGACTATGGGGCCATACGGCTACAGGGCTACAGGGTCTTAGGGCTGTAGGGCTATTGGGCTATAGGGTTATGGGGCTGTAGGGCTATAGGGCTATAGGGCTATAGGGCTATAAGGCAATAAGGCTGTAGGGCTATTAGGCCTATAGGGCTTCAGGTCTATACTGCTATAGGGCTATATAGACCTACCGGGCACCCGGGCACCCAGGCACCTGGGCACCGAGGCACCCGGGCAAACGGGCACCCGGGCACCCGGGCAGCCGGGCACCGGGGCACCCGGGCACCCGAGCACCCGGGCACCTGGGCACCCCCGGGCATCCAGGCACCCGGGCGTGCGGCGAAAATCGGCGGCAAACTCAACCTAATCATATGAATCCGCTAGGACCCCTACAGAGGCTAGCTCTGATTGGGGAATATATATATATATATATATATATAAAGCTCCAGAGCGATCCGCTCTGGGAAGGCCACGGCGCCCAAGACATCCTCCAGAGCCGCCAGATCTCAGAGACTCTCAGTTTGTCCTCATCCGAATGTGTCCTCGTCCTGGCTTCGTCTTAAGATATCAGCCCGTAGCGTAACCCACATGTTCTGATCCTCGTAGATAGCCTAAGCCACGTAGCTTGCACCACAAAGGCAGCACTACATAGCTTACGCGGCCCAAGCCCCCTGGGAGGAGAGGTCTCGCGCAAAACGCGCCAAGTCTTTCGGTTTCGCTCCAATCAAACCTGGCGCGGACCGAGCGAGACCCCACGTCCCCAAGGGTGTGGCGCCACCCGTGAGAGCGCGGGGTCTCGCGCAGAACGCGCCAGGTCTTTCGGTCTCGCTCCCGAAGTTCGGGAACCCGAGGTCTCGCGAAGAACCCGCCAAGTCGTTCGGTCGAGCCCCCAAGAATCCCGGAACGCGGGCTTCTGCGCAAAACGCGCGAAGTCTTTCCGTCAAGCCCTGGAAATCCCAGAGCGCGGGCTTCTGCGCAAAACGCCAGCCTTTCGGATGCCCCCCGCGAAATCCAGGAGCGCGGGTTCTTGCGCGGAACGGGCCACGTGTTTTTGGATGAACCCAACGCGTTTCGCGCGGAAGGCGCCAAGTGTTCTTGGAGGACCCGGCGCGTTTCGCGCCAGGTCTGCGTTTGCGCGACGACGGCTGAAGGCGCGTGCGTGGGACAAAACCGACGACGACGACGATGACGACGACGACGACGACGACGACGACGACGACGACGACGACGACGGCGACGGCGCTTGCCGTCGGCGAGCATGGGGGGGCGGGGGGCGGCGCGGGCACCGGCGACGGACGCGGGACGACGAACGACGACGAACGACTGCAGAGTGAAAATTGGCCACGCGGGGAGGGGGCGGGGTTGCTGCGCGGGCGTCAGTCGCGGCGTCAGCGACGGACGCGGGGCGCAACGACGAACGACGAACAAGTGCACAGCAAATGCTGGCCAAGGGGAGGTTTGCGCGGGCGTCGGCGACGGGAGTAAATGTCGGCCAGGGGGAGCCTGTGCGGGCGCTCGCGTCGGACGCAGGGCACGACCGGGAACACGAGCGAATGCACAGTACATGTCGGGCGAATGATTGCATTGGGGGTGGCGGGGGGGCGGGGGGGCGGGGTGCCATGCGAGCGCTGGCGACGGACGCCCGCCACGGCGACGAACGACGAACGAGTGCAGAGTAAATGTCAGCCAAGGGGGGGGGGGCGCGGGCGCCGGCGACGGACGCGGAGTGCGACGAGGGACGAGGAACGAGAAACAGAGTAAATGTCGGCACGGGAAAGGGAGGGCGCTGCGCAGGCGCTGGCGACTCGACGCGGCGGCGCGGGGCATGACGACGAACTGGCGCAAAGAAAATTTCAACGACAGGAGCGTGGGGGGCAGGGCGCGAGCGGCGCGGGGTCGGGGACGGGCACGATGGGCGCCACGACTTCGCCACTACGACGACGTGCCGAGCACGCGTCAGCAAAGGGGGGGCGGGGGGCGCGCGATGCGCGGGCGCCGAGGACGGACGCGGGCGCGACGACGGTGACGAGGGAGTCACGACGCCCACGAACGCAGGTAGAGAAGTGAATGCCAGTTCGGGGCGCCGCGCGGTCCTTGCGTAGAATCGGCGCGGCGGCGACGGCAGCAAAATAAACGGGACCGTTGATTTCTCTTGTTGTTGGCATGCACGCCATGCGCATATACAAATACTAGACTTATCTTTGCCGTCACATGTACCCTGACGCGCACATTGCAACATTGGCATCGTTATACTGTCATGCCCCCAAGTTGACCCCGCGATCCCAATGCGACCCCGCGACGGCTCCATGTTGACCCCAAGAGGCGACGGATGACGGCGACGAAAGGGGGGCCCTGGGTCACCCAGAAGGCGGAGTCTGAAGCGCGGACAGAGTCTGAATCCTACGAACCTGGCACGTTCAAAAAACAAATTTAGAAAAATTAGACAACACGGGCGCGTTGTCGCGCGCGCATGCCGACATGTTCCAAACAACCTTCGGCTTCGTAAGCATTGCCAAAATCGAGGTCCCAGAAAACATACATACATACATACATACATACATACATACATACATACATACATATATATATATATATATACAAGACTGCAGTGGCGCTTCGCGCCATGCACCTTGATCCTGGAGGTTTGGTACGCAGGCGGAATAACAGGAAGGTCAACCCAACAACTTAGCGATAACTCCTTATTGCCTTTTCTGGCATCGCCGCTATAATAATGTTATTCGTTGTTTTTCCTCCATGCTTCTTTTTCCTCATGTTCGCCATACCCTGGGCATTCTCCCCATCATCCTCAGCTTTTTTCTTGCGGAGGATCCTCCTTGGAGAGCCTTTGGGGGCCTCACAAAAATTGTTGCAGGCTTTCTCAAGGCCTTCTGGAGTCCTCCTGGGCGTATTCTGGTGGCCTATGGGGGTTTCCTCGGGCCACCCTGCCTCCACCCTGAAAGACCGGGTCACGATTTAGAATACTTCGGACGGCGTCTTGGGGCCATCTTGGGCCGCCATGGGGCTCTCTGACGGCCATCTTGGACCCATGTTATGCCGTTTTGGGGCTCCCCTGGACTGCCTGGAGGCCCTTTCGGATGGTTGTGGGGCGATTTGGGGGCCTCCCAGGCGGCTTCGGACGCCCAGAAGACCGCCGTCTTGGAGCGTCGGGAAGCCGAAAAGAGGAGAACCCAAAAATTCACCAAAAACCAACAGAAAATCAATGATTTGTGCCTCTTGGGGCCTTCTTGGGAGTGCTCTTGGAGGCCTCTTTGGGGCCGTCCTGGAGGCCTCTTGTCACGTCGGTCGCTCTTGGAGCGTTCTTGTGCTGTCCTGGGGGTCTCTGGGACGTCTCCGATGACCCCCTGATCGCCCTAGGCGTGCTGGGAAGGCTTGGCAAAACGCCCTGCGAGGCCGGGGGGCCGCTTCGAGGCCCGTCCGGAAGGTCCCACAGCCCCAGATCCCGGGAGTCCGGTTTTGGGGGGGGTCCCCCCGCCCAGGCTTATAACACACACATACACACACAGACAGACAGACAGACAGACAGACAGACAGACAGACAGACAGACAGACAGACAGACAGACAGACAGACAGACAGACATACATAAAACAAAAAAACGCGCGAGTTCTGGCGAATTCGTATGCAAAACCGCGACATGTTCCAGCATGTTCTTCAACTGCGACCTAGCGGGCCTCTCGCGCGCGCATGTCTAAATGATTCGAACGCCCTTGCGCGATTGTTGGGGGGCAACCCCTGCGAAATAACACCGCCCGTCGATCGCGCGCGCATGTCGACATCCTTTCACAACCTTCACCGCCGACACGTCGACACCATCATCGTCACCGGCGACCAGCACCGGCGCCCACTGGCCTTGCCATCGTCATCGTCATCATCGTCACCACCTGCGCTACCACCACCGTCGTATCCGCCACCGCATACGCCTCGATGGCCTCGTCGGCGCAGTCGAGGCCCGCGGGGAAATCGCCCTCCGACTCCGCGTCGCTCTCACCGAAGATGTCCTTGCAGTCGTCGCGGCAATGGTCCTGGCTTTCTCCTGCATGTCATCTCCGTTGGAAGATACCCCAGACCACGCGAACCCATATGGCTGTCCGCCAGAGCCGACATTGATTCCGGAGCTGGTGGACCAACATCACCGATATAAAGCATGTGCGCCTGCTGTGGATACGTGCTGTGCGCCACATATCGACGAGGATGAATGTTAACTTGCTGTATGATGTGCCGCCTCGAGATATTGAGTTGATCCTCCGTCGTTGGCAACTGACCGCTCAACGGGGATAGGCGGCTGAGACGTAAGAGCTCGCAACAGTGCCCATGCCAAGCCTCGTGGTCCCGACGCAAAGCTATTGAGTAGATTCGTGGCCCCATACACCGCCTGACAAGAACGTGATCAAGCCTGGTCGATCGTCTCACCCTGAACTCTTGTGAACCCAAGAAGTTGTGACAGCAAAATGATGCCTTGTTATTCGCCGAATTCGCCCAAGTGTCGGAATAGATTTGGCAACAAGATCGTGACGCCAGGATTCTGCACCATCTGCTAGTTCCACTCCTGTCGTCCATGTGCCAGCTCGCCAACGTTAATCTCTGTGCCTAAAACTCTTGCCGTTCCACCAACTTGGAGCACTGCCGCCAGTCTCTGACGATTCACTGGAGCATCCGCGGCCACCAACCAGAGCATCAACTCCTGCGCGTATACCCACTGAGGGTACGAACTCACCCACTCTGGACTCCAGCTCGGCGACGTTTGGCTATTCGCCATCTCTTTGTGTCCCTGCATGTTGGGATTGCCGAGTACGACCCTCTGTGGTCCACGTTGGACGGCAGGCTCTTGACCGTGTCCCTTTCCATCGAACACTGCTGCGCCGTAAACGTGGACGCTGCACACCCCAAAAATGATGTATTGGCACGAACTGCCCTGTCGACGCCGATGACCAGTCTGCAGCTCGCGCCGACGAGAAAGAGGCACAGTGCGCAAGGCCTGGCGGCGGGAGGGAGCGCCGCAGCGCCACCACGTGCAGCGGCACGCGAGTAGCAGCAAAACATGCCCTCCCTCCCAGACGCGGTGGCGGTAAGGTAAGGTAAGGTAAAGGATCCCGTTGTGCAGTCCGCCCAAGCTTCTCCAGTGACGCGTCTTGATTCACAACATTATGTTACAGCAGAGACACCTTCAACACGCGCAGGGTCCCCGAAAGCGTGTCGGTTGGAAATGTTTTTTCCTAGAGATCAGATGGGAGCCCCGAGAGATGCAGCTAACAGCTTACTAAGACGGCCCAAACAACTCCCAGAACAACCCAAGAGAGCCCCAAGAGAGGCCCAAGGCGGCACCGGACTTAGAGAGCCCTAAGAGAAGCCCAAGAAAGGGAATACGCACTGCGATTGCGAGCCTTTCCCACCAAGATGGCCCCAGAGGCCCCCCTGGGCGCCCCCAAGAGGCCCCAAGAGCCCTCCAAGAGGCTCCTGCAGGTTCTAGAAGGCCCCCAGGTGCCTCGACAAACGTTCCACGAGGCTTCTGAGAGGCATCTCTAGAGACTCCAGCATGACTCCACCTCAAGAGCTTCCCGAACAAACACAGGCATCCAAGGAGCCTCCGTCCCACAGGCCAGAGGTGGCGGGCCCCGAGCAGCTGCAGAATTGCCTCACGCTTGTTCCATTGAGTTCGCTTGTTCACTTTCCCCACTCCTCCTCCCCCCTCCCCCCTCCTCCCTCCTCCCTCCTCCCTCCTCCCTCCTCCCTCCTCCCTCCCGACCCCACACCACGACCAACAGATGTCGCCCGCTAATTCGGACCAGCCCGACGCGCCGTGCTGTCTCCCTTCGCATGTTCACATCGCGCGTCGTCATCGTATCATCGTGTCCGTCCTCCTTTACGTCCGCTCTCCCTTTCTTATCCGTCTCCTGCGCATATTCCACGTCCTCCTCTCTTCCTGCTGCTTCGCCTCTTCCTCCACCTCCTCCTCCTCCTCCTCATCAACCTCGTTCTCCTTCACCTCCTCCTGCCCGCCCATTCTCGTCTTCCTATTCGTCCTCCGCGTTCTCGTTTTCGTCCTCGTTGTCCGCCTGCTCCTCCTGTTCCTGCTTCTGCGCCTCCTTTCCCTTCATCTCGTCATCGTCCTCCCCCTCCCCTTCCTCCTCGTCATCCTCGTCCTTCTCGTCCTCGTCCTCGCTCCCCCTCCCCCTCCCCCTCCCCCTTCTCCTCCCCATCCTCCTGTTCCTCCTCCTCCTTCTCCTCTTCGTCCTCCTCCTCATCCGTCCTGCTCGTCCCGAGGTCGCCCCTAAAGTCCCCACATCATTCCAAAGCACACACGGGGCGATTCACAGTTTTTTTATCCGACGACGCCTCGCGAACACCACAGACGGCCGTCGAACCCGAGCACGCGAAGTGCCAAGACGTGCGGAACCTTTCATGTAACTCTATTCCCCCCCTCGCCTCCTCCAAGTTCCACCCAAAGATCACACGAACGGAACCCGAACCCACACTGCAAGATGTCCAACGCGACTGCGTAGGCTACCAAGACTACCCTGAAGTGCCTCAACATCCGTGGCAGCCCGAGAGATCCACAAGACGGCGCCAAGGGCCCAGGCAGCAGGGCCCTAAGAGAGACCAAAGAAAGGCAACTCGAACTGACCTGCGGAGCCCTCCGCCCCGCGGGAACCCCCACGCCGCCGTCGACGCGCACGAAACTCCCCAGAAGCCTGGAGACGCGCCCAAGACCCCAACGCGAGGCCCCAAAAGGCCTCGCCCGTCAACTCCGCCCGTCTCTGGGGGTCGGCGGAGTGGCGGGAAGCCTCTTGGATAGTAGATGCGCTTTTCCATCGGAACGCCTTTGAAGGGGCCCCAGGACACACAACTATATACACACAAATAAAAAGATTCCCCATAGTTTCCCACAGTTACTGCGGTTTTGTCTTCCCCCCACTCCCCATATGTTCCCATATTTTCTGGGGAATCGACGATGAATTGTGTCTGTGTGTTTCTGTCCCTCCTGAGTCTTCAGTGCGTGAAAGTGGTGCTCCCGATGCAGCGCGCGCCTCAGTGTAGGATCGGCGCCTTGCTCCCGTCGTTCAGAATGGCGCTCTCGCCACAGCGCGGGCCGCTTCTGGTTCCGAGTCCCTCCTCCTCCGCCTTCTTCTCGTCCTCTTGTCCTCCTGCTCCTTCCGCTCCTGGCATTCCTGCTCCTGCTGCTGGCGTTCCTCCTCGTCATCCGCCTTCCTCATCCTCCGTCTCCTCTTCCTCCAACTCATCCTCCAGCTCATCCGCGACCTCTTCCTGCTCTCTTTCTGATTGCGCATGCGACGATGATTTGCTTGAGGGGGTCTAGGTTCGATATAACACCAGTCGGCCGATTGGGCAACAAAAAACGCGCACTGGGAAGGGATGGGTCTGAGGGCAGATACAACGCGAGCGCACCCAGCTTGCCCCTCCCCTCTCCTCCCTAGTCCCTCTCCTCGTCGCCCTCCCTCCCATCACTCTCCCCTCTGTCCTCGCGTCCCCCGACGCCCGTCTCACTCCGCCCTACCTTCGAACTTCCCTATTGCCCCGCCTCGTCCTCCTCCGCCTCTTCTCTACATACACGGGATCCTCATCGCCTTCGTTGTTTCAAACAGGCTTGCCAGACCCGAGCTCGGGAGGAGCGAAGACGAACGAAAAGGCGATTCGGGGCGCTGAAAGAGATACACATCCGCGCATGAAGCAAACGTTGATTTCCACCTGCTCTATTCTTCACACGCCTGCGGTTTGTTCCTCCCATCTCCCCGTTAGATGCGGACGGTCCTTGGGATGGCTATTAGCATCCAGTAATCCAGTGGCAACTTAGGACAATCGAGTCTGGTCCTCAAAGTGTTTGTATGAATTCAGCGCCAGGTTCGGTGTTCCTACCATCCCTCTGGGCGCAGGTGGTTTAACGAGTCGCTTTTCCAACCCCCTTTTCCCCGTCGGGGAGGGGATTACCCCTCCCCCTACTCCCCCCTCTAGGTCTGGAAGAGAGGGGAGTCGCGTGTCGTCATATGGTCCAAGATGGTCCAAGATGGTCTCAAGAGGGCCCCAGATAGCCCAAGATAGCCTCCAAGATGGCACAAGATAGCCCAGGACGGCTTGAGGGGTCTTCTAACATACCTCCGAGATGCCCCACGACCGCCACAAGACGGTTCCAAGTGGTTACGGAGCATCGCAAGCACGCTAAAAACAACTCCGAAACTCAAAGGATTCAATAATGTGTGCCTTATCGCCGCTTCGTTTCCAATGAGCTCTTGAACCCTCAAGACGGCTCCAAGATGACCCAAGAGGGGCTCCAAGAGGGGCCCAGGAGGGCCAAGACGGCCCCAAGAGCGCTCAAGAGCGCCCCAAGACAATAGTTTGAGGGCTTTGCGACGGGGGAACTCTCATTAGATCCGCCTCCATGTTCTCAAAATAGTTTGAGGGCTCTCCGACTCCTCCAAGATAGCCCAAAATGCGCTCCCAAGGTTCCCAAGGGAACCCCCAGAGAGCCCCAAGAAGGCCCAGAAGGCTCCCACAGTTGTCTCAGGGGGGCCCCGAGATGGCTCTAAAACGCATCCAAAAGGCTCCCAGAGCCAAAGACCCGCGATGCTTTCAAAAATTGACTCCTGGAAGCGCGCTGCTACAGTCCCAAGGTCAAGGCATCTCGCTTGGGAAACGTTTCCGGATGGGCTGGTGGCAATTCGCGAGGCGTCAAGAACATGATTCAACTTACTACAGCACTCGTGCTACCGTGAAGAACCCATAATAAGGACGAAGGGGCTTTTCTAACCAAGGCGGGCTCAGGCCACAAACAGGCTCCACGGCATAAATCGATGGAGCGGCCCGAAACCCGAGCCCCTCCTGAGCCCAAAGCGGCCCTTAGTTCAGCGTCTTGACTGCTCAGATGCGTAGCACGTGGGTGCGTCACACGGGACCGCGCACTTGCAATGGAACAGGAGCAGCTGCGGCGGCGGCAGCAGCAACTGGCCAGACCCTGGCCGCTGGTCGCCCTTGGGATGGAGACAACTTAAGATCATATCAGCCAGCGTTGACTCCAAATAGATAGATGGGCAGGAGAAGAGAGAAAGAAGGAGAAGACGAGGAGGAGAGGACTGGAGGAGAGGAAGCCAAGCATGAAATGGTAAGCAAAAAAAAGCTAGCAAAAAGAAGCGAGCAGCCATGCAAGTACGGAGAGCCATAGGAGTAAGCTTGGGCATATAGGCATTGGCATAGGCATAGGAATACATACGACTCATACGAACCCATAGGAATACATAGGACTCGCCATTGGAAATAGCTGGGGGGTGCCATTGGAAATAAGGGGGGGCCATTGGAAAAATGAGAGGGGGGGGGCATTGGAAATAAGGGGGGGTGCCATTGGAAAAGGAGGGGGGATCCTAAAGACCACTTGCTTATGATGAGCTAGTACTCCTATAGGGCAAGCCTATTTGGAGAAAATGCTGTATTGAATGATCGGTGTTGGGTGAGCCTTCATAGGAACCTCTATGGACTGTGGACCTCCGCGGCCCCATCATAAGCGTGATGTCAACGAAATGTCGTCCAAGATTCGACCACCCCTCTTCACCCCGTCGTCCAGATATCGCCCAGAGTTCGACCCAATGTCTACCAAACCCTACGAAATCCCGAAGAAATCCCCAAAACATTGCTGGACTCCCTGGGGCCCCCATGAAGGACCACACAATCGGTGTCATGCCGAACGCATGCTCAAAGCACTCTCAAGTAGAATGCTGCAGAAATGCGCATAGCAGAACATCCAGTACGGAAGCATAAAGTGGATTGAAAAGAAAGTATACTACACTGCGGTGCGAGGAAGCAACGCTGTAAACTCTTCATGCGCAACTGCGATAAACAATATCAAAACAGAGTGGTGTACACAAGCTCCGCGGCGTACACGGCCAATGCGGTGCGCGAAGAAGCTATGGGCTTCGCATCCAAAGAAAACTGGGATGATGCGACCCGCTGCACCCACACCTCCCTGTCAGGCCAGGCTACTACTTTGGTCGCCGCGGCCAACATATCCGTGAGCCTGCAACGATTGTCTACCCGCCCACTTTCCAAGGGGGTGCTGCGAGACCCCTTGGCCATGCCTGAGCAGTTGTTCACGTCTCTCACTTCCTCTCCGCTCCCCATTTCCCCGTCCCGTTCTTGTCCTCCTCCTCTTCCTCCCCCTCCTCGTCGTCCTCCTCCTCCTCCTCCTCCTCCTCCTCCTCCTCCCACACCTGCGCCACACCCTCCCCTCCACTCCTCGAGCCCATCCCCTCCCCCCTCTTCTCCCATCCCTCTCGCTCCCGTCCCCCCCATCTCTCCGTGCCCCCCCCGCACGGGCAGGCCTATCTGCACAGTCTCCTCATCGCTGGACCAATCCCAGGCCTTGGGCCACCGCGAGTCCAGCGTGGCCGTCTGCGGCAGGGATCGATGGGGAAGCGGGGGGCGGCATCGCTGTTGAAGAGAAGGGGATCGAGAGGGAAGAGGAGTCAGAGCAGCAGGAGAGAGAGAGAGAGAAACATGCGAGTACGAGCGGAGGTGGTACACTTCAGCCGATCACCCGTTTGGAACTGCCTTTTTCAAAAATGGTTTACCGGTGGTTGCATCCAATCGGTCCGTGACCCACCACGGCATCGTCTCGATTCCAAAGGTCCCGTCGGTCTGTTCTGCTCTGGTTGCATTAGTTCCCCGCTGCAGTGTGTTGTAGTTTGAAAATGGTCGCAAATTCCCCACACTAGTTTCATTTAGGTATGCTGCAAATCCCAATTCACAACAGCATGCGTCAGCCTCTCCAGGGGCAATGTCGTGCGGAGGCAGAGCCAGTACGGTTTTTGCGGTCGGCATCCTCTCGACGGTGTTTCCGACGGTGTTTGGAAGTGATACCAGTCAAAGAAGCGTTTCTGATTAGCTGGGCTGTCTGTGTAAGCACGGAGAAAGGAACACAGCTGCTTGCCTGGCGGGCGACGCCGAAGCCAGGCATGGGCATGGCGCACTGCGATCAGATAAAGTTTACCCGAGTTGGTTGCGTCACAAGCGGGTGGTAGGACTGTCGTCGGCGTTAGGAATGAAGGCACGGGCGGTTACCAAACAACTGACACACACCTGCCACGTCCGCCGAGGCCCAACGCCGGGAACGCACGCATCTCGACCACTGGTGACGCCGCTGCCGCCTCGAGCGAACTGCTCGCTCAACGTCACCGCGGCAAATATTCGGAGCAAGACGTGCTGGAGGACTGTGCAGCCAGCGCTCCTCCTCTGCCCCCCTGCTGCCAGGGCGGCAAGGGTCGACGCCGCGCAGGAGGCGAAGGGGAGGGGAAGGGAGGAGGTGGGAGGAGGAGGAGGAGGAGGAGGAGGAGGAGGAGGAGGAGGAGGAGGAGGAGGAGGAGGAGGAGGGAGGAGGAGGAGGAGGAGGAGGAGGAGGAGGAGGAGGAGGAGGAGGGGGAAGAGGGAAAGGGGGCCGCAACGGCAGCAGACGGGCCCAGGAGCAGGCAAAGGGCGGGAAACGAAGGCGGGGGCGGTCGTCCGACCAGCACGAGGGGCGGGGAACAGGCAGCTCTGGAACACGCCTCCTTACTCACAAATATACGAACACGTGGGGGCGACCATGTGGAGGAGAGGAAGAGGAAGAGGAGGAGGAGGAGGAGGAGGAGGAGGAGGAGGAGGAGGAGGAGGAGGAGGAGGAGGAGGAGGAAGGGGGGGGGACCCACCGACCAAAACCACCCCCTGTTTTCTTGCCCCGAGGCAGTCCAAGCTTGCGAGCAAAGAGGCCCCCCCCCCCCCCCGCGAGGGGGGTCGAAAAGGCGCAGTACCCCAGGGGGGGGGGACAGCGACCTCGATCCCGCGACACATCGCCGATGGATCGGCGATAGGCCCCCGACGTCACAATCGCACGCTCCTGGGCGAGGCGGGAAGCCCAGGCTCCGATTGGGGACGCACGAGCGATTGGGGGTCGACGCTCCCCCCCTGAGCCAGCACTGCCACGGCCCCTGACCCCACTCCCCCCTTCGAACCCTGCCCCCCCCCCCGCGCGGGCCTCGAGGAGGTGGCGCTCGGCGTGCCTCTCGGCGGCCTCCGCCGGGCCCCAAAATCCTCCTGCCCCACTCCCGACGCGATCCCCATATCCCCCCCTTCACCCTCCTGCACCTGCACCTGCTCCTCCTGCTCCCGCAACTAGCGATCCGCACACTTCAACTACAAACTACAAACTTACATCATATAAGTACCGCCCGCGCGCCAATCACGCGCCCCAGCGCCAGCCACCCACGCCTCGGCGAGCGCTGGGTCGCAGCCCAGGGAGAGCAGATCGACGTCGGCGGCGGCGATGTGGTCCAGGCGCTCCAGCGCGGCGCGGCGCGGCACGTTGGTAGGAGCCGCGGCGCCGCCCACGCAGCGCGCATGCAGCACCGGGCGTGCACCGCGAGCAGGTCAAGGGAGCGCAGGCTCTCGGCACCGATCCGCCACTACGACTCGAACGCGACGGGGAGGACGTTGCAGCCGCACCTCGCCCCGCTTGCGCGGCGCCGCCGCATACGCGGCGTCGCCCAGGCGCACGCCTGCGTGCTCGTAGCGGCCGGCGCGCGGGCACCTGATGGAGACGTCCACGCAGGGCGGCTGCACGGAGCCGGGACAACTCACCACCAAGTCCATGATGGCCTCCTGCACGGCTCCGTCCTTGCCGTACTGCACAAGCTCTGGAACGTTGGCCTCGGCGCGGCACGCCTGGAGCTGCCTGGCGAGCCCGGCGGCGAGGGCCCGGCGAGGCCGCATTCGGGCAGGACCATCTTTGCAGAGCTGCGGGTGGCGGAGGGTGGGATCCAGCACCTGCCCGCGCACCTCGCCATCAGCTATCACCACCCTCCGCACGGCGCGGCACGCGACAAGTGGCGCCCCAAATGGCGCTCGGGGCAGGCGGTGAAGTGTCGCAGCCCAGAAGTAGGTGGTAGGGAAACACTCCTCCTGGCAAGCTGGGAGCTGCATCCAGGTCGCACCAGCGCCACGACCACCGACAGACAGCAAACCCTCTTACCGCTGTGCCGAGACGCCCCCAAAGCCTCGCCGCAGCAAGCGCACACAGGTGACGGAAGATCGGGCTCGCGAATAGCCTTGGCAGAGAGACGGTTGTGGCACCGCCTACAAGGCACCAAGCTGACGCACCCCCACGTCCGCAGACCATGGGCCCATTTCGAACACCTTTCTGTCGCGCCGGATCCGTGAACCGCACGCCGCCGTCAAAGGGAACTTCGGCCCCAGCTGCCGCCAGCCTGCCCCGCGCGCCCTCGGCTTCGGCCCCCCCGGAGCAATCGAATCGGCACGCCCAAGACTGCTGCCAGGAGAGGGACGCGGGCCTGCATCACGATCCAAGCTGCCCAGAGCGCACCATCTGCACTGAGGCCCTCGGCCTCGCGCTGGAACCCGATGCCGCCGCAGCTGCCGCATAGACGCACCTGGGACAGGGAATGCGCACCGAGATGCTTGCCGAGGATCGCGCTGGCCATGACCTCCTCGATCTCGGCACAGAAGCGGGGGGGCTACTAGGCGCGGGTCGCACGAATCGGCATGCGCAACAGACTTCGAAAGCATGAACCAAGCGACGCGGGCCGTGGCGGCGGTGGGCTCGGCGACTGCGCCCTCCCAGATGCGTTCCGCGAAGGCCGAGGCCTTGGCGGCCCTGCTGCAGGCAGGCCCGAGCAGCGCACCTCCAGCATGAATCTCCACAGCGCCCCCCCCCTGGACGGCACCCCCCAGCAGCTCGAAGACTGCCGCGGGCACGAGGCATCAGGCTGGTCAGGCGCAGCAGCGACCCTCGGAGCTGGCGACCTTCGAGGTGAACACACTGCGGAGCACAGACCTTGCACTCGCGATCACGGACTCGGCGCCCACCCATTACCAGCCCCACAAGCAACGCAGGCCACCGATCGGCTAGAGGCTTTGCCTTGCCGAGCAAGTACGCGTCGTCCTGGTGGCCGACTCTGGCGCTCCCGCCCTGTCGAAGCGTCGGGGCTCGGTCCACGCACTCAGTCCTCGAGCCCCATGGCGAACATGATCTGCACAAGCCTCGAGCCCTGCCAACCTCCGCGGAACGCCTCCGACCGCCGCCAACCGCCGGAGACACGCTGCCAGACGAATGTCTGGCCCGCCTTCCACTGGGTCGCCACTAGGGCCGCAACCGCCAGCATGCGGCGCCAGCATCCTCGCAGGCAGCTGGACCCGGGCGCCCGGCCGTAGGCGTTCTCAAGGTCGATGCACACGAGCGCATCCGGCCCGTCCTCGTCCTCCTCGCCGCTCTCCACCCGAACCTGCGCCGCCTCCACCGGCAGCGCATTCGGAAGCACCGCTGGGCGCCCCGACTCAGCGGCACCTGCCTCCTCCCACTCCTCGGCAGGCGGCCTCCTCCTGCCGCTGCCACCGTGTCCTCCTGGTTGCGGCCCAAATCCTCCCAAAGCTTTGCCAGTCCCGGTCCGAGCCCTCCAGGTCCCGGGGCGCTCGGTGCCAAACTCGCGCCGTTCCCGCCGCCCCCGGCTTTCGGACCCATTGGCATTCGGAGGCAACCCTTGGAAACAGAAGTGCTTGCTGCCATGGGCATTTTCTTCAACCCTCCACTGTGATATGGAAGATTGTCGATGGATCTTCTCACTCGCGGCCTCGCGAGGGGCGCAGCTCTAAGGCCAAGGACCCCAGTTCGAAATAAAACGGCAGCGGTGGGCAAGGGATGCAACACAAACCCTCCGGGAGTGAGCTTGAATCACACTCCTCCTAGTCGCCGTCTCGGTCGGTCGTGGCCTCTGACAGGCCCGAGTGGGACTATAGCAAACAAGTCACTCGCCAGAAAACACGGAGATGAGCAAGCAAACGGCTTGCGCGGCATAAAAGGTATACTCAGCAATGGCCAGGGTTCGATCGCGATGCGACAAAACCCAAAAGGAATACAGCCATCTCCTCAATATAGTAAGTGCGATCGTCATCACAACAAAAACTGCGCGCACAGAAACCAATGAAACTCTTCTACAACAAAAAACGCGGTGTCACGTGTGGATCTTTATCTGGGTGAAGAAGCTGCGATTCGGAATACATAAATCTTGACCGGGCGCATGGTATTGGCAACGATGCGGGATACATAAATCTTGACCGGGCGTATAGTATAGGCAACGATGCGAAGACTGGGCGTATAGTGTAGGCAGTAGAACATGTCCGGTCTGATCGGCCAAACTGCCGTCAAACCAAGCGGGGGTCACCTTTTCTTCGGCTTCGCCGGCTTGTCCGCTAGTTCTGACCCCCGCCAAACATCTCTGCCTGTGAGCTTCCACCAACGGCCTTTCAGGTCATTCATCACACTCTCCGGGAAGATCGTGAAATCGGGATCTCCAAAATTATAATGCCGATGCAGCCACGAAGCGTGCTTGTTGCAGGTCTTGCAAGTGGTGTATACACTATGCGGGTTGTGACCGATGACCACATCATGATGAGAAATGCCAGTCACGCAACTGATCATGTCACTCGGCTGCACCGTCGGGGAAGATCCGCTCCACGACACAACACTGGCTGATGAGGCTGAAACGAAACTCGATGAACTCGTCACGGAAACCACAGTTGGTGATGCAGGGGCCGAGCCGAACTTCCCTGCGACTTTACTGATCTTGATCGTCCAGATCCCCGTGCTGATGCTGCAGTGTACGGTGATGGCGGTGCGCCGGCTGGTGGTGGTTCTGTCGGTACCTGTGGCGGCGGCCGCTGCTGAATCGCAGCCGATGCGACTGAACTTGATGCCTGTGCGCTGCTGCATACGTCCGCGTGGGGCATCGTGATGTCACCATCGTGGTCACGATCCTCTGGAATCGTGGGTGCTACGTTGCGGCGTCGGCCGAGCATGCGGCCTTCCCATCCAGGGTGCTCACCCATGGCCTTCGTATCGGCGGCGCTCTCCTCGTTGGCGATCGCGTTGTTCTGCCTCCGGATCGTCCAGAGAGTCATGAAGATGCTGAAGCCGATAGTCATGCCGAGGACCAGCGTGAACGTCGACAGGCCAATATAGAAGCTGTAGTCCGGTATAGTCGGCGTGGGCGTAGGCTGTCCCTCGACCTGTCCAATGCAGGTGAATAGGACTGATGCGAGCATAGCAGCGCGTGGCTGCCGGGTCCCATAGGTGTTTGCGAGCCCCGAAGAACGACAGCAAGACGCCAACCTCCATCGTCTACGTCAAGGCGTCCGCGACCATGGCCCGGGTAGGGATCCAGCTGAGCTTGAGCGCACTGTTGGGGTGCACGGCCTCCTTGATCATGGAGGCGACGATGCGGAACCGCTTGTCAGTAGATATCTGAAGCGACGTGCGTCACGAGACCCTTGCTGTCGCTGTAGATCTCCCCAGGGCGCTTGTCGGCGAGCACGTCGATCTGCTTGAGCGCCGCCTGGGGTTATAGGCCTCGGTCAGCAGCCGTCGGAACCACATGTATGTCTCCGACCCCTCGATGGTCGCGTAGCCTTCGGCAGCGAGGGTCGACTTCACCGACCTCTTGACAGTGCCAGAGTGCCAGGCGACGGGCAGGCACAGGTCGCACTGGCCGCCGACGACGTCACGCGGGCGATGGGTGAGCCCCATCACCATGCCCCACTGGCTCTTGACGCCGTCCACGTTGGCGAACGCGGCGTCGCTGAAACACACGGTGATCGCCGTCTTCAGGTCGACAAGCTTGCGCTTGAGCAAGATCGCGAAGTTCGCAGTGGAATGCACATTTGCGACTGTCTTGTTGAGCGTCTTCGCGTCGGCCACGGTAGCGACGTCGGCGCGTCGAGCTGCAAAGCTCACCGGGCAGGCGGCGCCCACCCGGGTCTGCACTGCTAGCCACAACAGCTGCCCGAGCGCGTGGCGGTAGCTCACCACCTCGGTGGCGGTGAGTCGGTCCTCAGCTCCTCGGCCCTTCTGGGCCTTCAAGTCGACGTAGTCCACCTGCGCGACAGCGGTGGCCTGGGTCACGCGGAACTCATCGTCGAAATTGGTAATCGTACGTCCGCAGTACTTGATGGCCCCTTCGACTGGCTTCAGGTGTAGCTTCTTCCCCAGCGATGCGATAGTGGCCTTCCACTTGGTGGAGTTGTTGCGCTGGGCGATAAGGAAGAAGCCATCCCCATGTGGGTGGGCCACCGCGGCAAGCCCACCTTCGTCATAGAAGTAGTAGGGGCCCTTCTCGAGCCTGATCTCTACGAGGCCATGCTCGGCGAAGACCTTCTGCGCATAGAGGTACCACAGCCTCCCGGCGTCGCGCGCCCCGTAGATCGCGCCCGCGGCCATCGCGATCTCGCCAGGCTGGCTGGGTCCCCGGCAGCGGGTTCTTGGCCGGCATGCGCAGGAGCAGTAGCCTCTCAATGTTAGCCGACTGCAGGTAGGCCGTCATCACGTCGCAGTACGAGACGCGCCAGTCCTTCTGGGCCGCGGCGGCCCAGGTCAGGCACAGCGCGCCCCTAGACACTGCAGGCGCGCCCGCCCTGATCTGCGACTGTCCCCCTGGCAACCCAGCACGACCAAGCGCGCCTCCATGACGTTCTGGCCCTTGCTGGTCAGCACCCAGCGCGCGCCCCCAGGGCGGACGCCAGGGTTGCGCCGCAGGAGCTCCTTCATCTCCTTGGGCGGGGCCTTCTCGTAGGCGCTGAACTCCGTCCACTTGGACCACTCGGTCTTCATGGCGGCGTCCACGTTCTTCTTCTCGGCGGCACTCAGCGCGTCGTACTTGAGCTCCTTGGCGGTCGCGTTGCCCGTGAGAAGTGCCTCGCGGAGTCGTGCACTTGCGTAGAGTCCGTCCGCGTGTTTCTGGAAGTAGTTGTCTAGGTAGAGGTCGACCTTGTTCGCGCCCCTCGGCCGCTTGAAGCACTTGGGCAGATCGTCCAAGAGACCCTTGCGCTCGGCAGCGCGCTCGCGGGGTTCGAGCTCGCGCTGGCGGTCACGTTGCAGTGCCACTGGTGCGTTCTCCATTTGAGCTTGGCGCTGCGTCTTGGTGCCGCGCTGGTTCTCGGAGTCCGGCGGGCGCCGCGACATCGTCTCCTGGCGCGCCTGCCCCTCCGCAATCTTGGCCCATTCTCGAATCATGTCCGAGCAATCGGACTCGATGTCATCGTCGACCGGGCCCTGAGGGGCAGGTTCAGGAAGCCGAAAATCTGCGACAGCAGCGGCGGAAGTGGCTGCAGGAGCGGCAGCATCGCCTGAGTCTGAGGCTGGCGCAGCCGGCGGCGGCTCCGCTGGCGGTGGCAGCGGCGGGGGCTGCTGCACGTCTCCTCCCGAAGGCGGCGGGGCCGGTCCTCCACTGCCGCTTGCTCCTCCGCTGGTTGTGAGATCGCCGTCTCCTTGGCGGCGTGCCAACCATTCAGCGTACTTATGAGCACGCTGGTTCGCTTCGGAATGCTCGATGTTGCCGAAGTTGCGCTGCTGGATGGCCGGCTGATGGCCGGGTGCTGGTAGCGCTGGTGGTGCGGAAGGCTGACCGTCACTGCGGAGGCGCTTCTTCGGCGTCGGCCCCGTCAGATCAAGGAACGTCGTCGTCGGCGCCCGGCGGTCTAGCAGGGTCTCCTCCTTCGCCAGGATCGGGCGGAGGGAGTCCGCCCCTTGCGCCACGGCCGCCTCTGCCAGGGCCTGGAGGAGGCGCGGGCTCGGAGGTCCCTGGCGGAGCGCCTGGCGGAGGTCCAGGCGGCTGGCTGCCGTTCAGCGCGGTCAGCACTTGCCCCCACGGAACGAGTTCCGTGGCCGCGGCGCGGCATTGGTGTCCACGGTTGACCTTCACGGTCGCGGAGCGGCGGCTGACCCACACGTTCGACGCGCCCTCGAACCCGATGACGACGGCGGGCCCGTGCCACTGCAAGGCCCATTCTCTCTTGGGTTTGCCTTTGACCCTCCAGTAGTAGCCTGATCGCCGGCCCGGTAGACGTCGCTGGCGCGCTGAGCCCCATCTGCCCGAGATCGGGCCAGCAGCGCCATTGAGAGGGACTGGTTGAACCTCAGGTGCTGCATGGAGGTCTGCGCGGCCTTCACGATGGCAATCCTCTCCGAGAACGGCTTGTCGGACACGACGCGCTCGCGCAGGGACAGCCTGCCGGCGTTGTCCAGCAAGACATACGAGAAGCGAAGGCCTCGCCCGAGCACCCACTGCGACGGCGAGTAGCCCGTGGAGTTGACCTGGCTGTTCATGGCCCAGCACACGGAGGCGATCATCCACTGGATTTTGTGAGCGGCCGCGGGCTGGTCGAACCTGATGCTGAACTGGTCGATCAGCTTCCTCGCGTGCACCTTCCACATCCCTCCATGTCTTTCCACGGTAGCATTCTGCTGCGGCGTCGCCACAGATGTCGTCATCAAGCGGCAACCCATGTCCTCGAGCTCCTTGGCGAACTCTCGCTCGAACTCGCCTCCTCGATCGAATATGACTGGCTGGGGCGCGCCAGAGCGAAAACAACCGATGGGTGCCTTGATGCGACAGTGCCACACATCGTAAAACCTGAGGCCAGGTCGACCACGCTGAGGTAGACCAGCTGGTTGCCAGCGTAGTCGGCCAGGGTGAACAGGTCCACTCCAATGGAATCGTTGAAGTCCCTGCCCAGTCTGATCCGGCCCGGCAGACGCGGTAGTGGTCGCTGATGTGCTGCACAAACCTCGCAGTAGAGGTTGAGAGCCATGTCGATGGATCTTTGCGATCCACCAGTTACACGAAAGGCTCGGGCAAGTGAATCATTGGACGGGTGCCCCGTGTTCATGTGGAGCTTCACGATGGCGGACCGTAGTGTCCGCTCCTCCGCGGCCGTGAGCGATGGCTCCTGAGCGGCTGCGGCGGCTGGAACCGTTTTTATTCTTGCCCTTCTCGTCGTCGATGTAAGGTGAGCTTCTCGCACAGGTCGGCGGTTCGGACGTCGCAGCTTCTCGGCTAGCACCGTCGCGAGCTTGGTCGCGTAGTTCTCGCTGCGCTTCGCGCCCTTCCCGCGGGCCTCTGCGCGTGGGTGTCCCCCGCTGCAGAAACGCCTGAGCGAGTCGTCGAACCCGAAATGGTCGGTGATGATCCGCCGCGGCCTCTCGATGTGGATCCCACTCTTTGTCTTGAGATTGAACGCGCAGCCGTCGAAGTCCACGACGCGCGGAAGTTGCTCCATCAGCTGCGTTGCAATGGTGTTCTTGTTGGGGTCCCATCCGTCGCAGCACCTCGGCCACTCGAACGAGACGGCGAGCTGGGCGCCGAACTCCTTGCGCAGCCGTGACATGGACTGCAGGAACAGGCCGATCATCTGCTTGGACTTGCCCCGATCCTGTTTCAACTTGGGGATCTTGCTCGGGTCGATCTCGACGACGAGTCGTTGTAGCGATGTCCGCGGCTGGCAGGGAAACGCAGCGTGAACTCGCACACTCGCGCCTGCGGCAAGGTGCTTCCGGACCCTGCCCTCCAGCTTCTGGACCACGACCTGCTTGGAGAGGTCGAAGCCTGGAAGACCGCACCTGACAGCAGCTCCTCCCTTCTTCTTCCAGACGGCGCTGAGCTTGCTGTCCGGGCTGCAGCGCCACTCGTAGAGCACGGTGCTGTTCGCTACGGAGGTCGGGCTGGATCTGGTTGTAGACTTGGCCAGGTTAGTAATCAAGGCCTGGCCGATCTTGCGCGGCTGGATGCCGCTCTTGCTGGTGACGAATGCTGAGCGCCTGCCAGCGATCAGCTGCGGTTTCGTCCCTTTCTTGACCGCCCTCACGCGCAGCTGCTCCTCCACCACGACGTTGGCCCCGGGTGCGAGGCAGCCGCTGGCGATGGCGCCCTGGCCGCGGCCCAGGGTTACGGGCGCGCCGAAAACGCAGTCCGAGCATAACCCCTGGTGGCTGCAGGCCTCGAAGGTCGCCTCGCCGCAAGCGATGCAGTCCTGCCGGGGCTCGGTCACGCAAGTCGCGGGGTAGGTCGTCTGCGGCAGCGTCGCTAGCGCGAGGTTCGGAGCTGGAGCTGCGGTGGGGCAGCAGACCAGAGCTGAGGCTACGGCCGAAAGTAGCCGCGACCCCTTCGGTCGCCGAGTCTGGAGTCGTCTCGGAACGATCAGCTCCTTCTTCGTGACGAGGTTGTTGATGGCGTCGATCAGCGCACTGGTCCTGGTAGCGCCGTTGACCGCGGGCCGGTCGCCCGCCCTCGTCTTCCGACCCCGTCGGTCGAGCGTCTTCCTTCAACCTCTACGTACAGGGTCTTGTCCAGCTGTCGCTTCCTTCCGGACGAGCTGGCTGCACTGGGCGGTTTCTCCATGCCGGCATCCTTGATAGCTTGCCAGTCCTCTGGCTGCAACTTGATTGCGGGGTGGCCCGCAGCGCTCGTGGTGAGTTTCTGAGTGGCGTTCCCGATGCGGATCTGGCCCTTCCAGGGAGAAATGTCGATCTTGGAGGGCTGGATGAAGTCGCGGCCGATGAGCAAACCCAGCGCGGGGCTGTCCACGACGCTGAACACGACGCGGCCAGCCTGGCCGCACAACACAAGCGGCGCGGTGACGCGAAGCTTGCTTGGGAGCGCACCTCCGTTGCCGAACCCGTAGACCTCGCCCTCCGGCTCCTCGAGGATCTGGTCGGCAAGCCCCATCCTCGCGAGGGTGTCCTTGCAGTTGTCGCACCACTTCTTGCCGGAGACGCAGCAGAGGCAGGCGGCGTCGACCACGCCGACGCCTTCGCCCGCGGGCTTGCCGCTGCCGATCGCGACGCTCACGTTCGGCAGGTGGTGAATGAGCCGCTCCGACACACAAGTCTCTGGGGGCGGAGTGACTGGCCCCTGCGGGTGCAGGGCGATCTCCTCGTCCGCGAACTGGACCTGCTCGGCGATGCGCGCCTGGCGCTGAGGACGGCCTCCGTGACCTCCTCGCCCACCGCCCTTTGACTCGCCGCCCTTGGTCGCGAACTTGCGAGCACCTGGCGCGGGACTCTCCTTGTCTCCTGTCCAGCGTCCGGTCTCGCCGCAGCCCTCTGTAGCTTGGCCGGGCGGCGGTTCGGCGCGGACTTCCCCTTGCCGCGGCCCTCGAGGGCCTCCCGAGCCGATCTGACGGTGGCCATGGCCTCGGGAATAGCGGCAAGTTCAGCTGCGGCAGCTTCGACCTTGGCAGAGTCGTCGCCGTCGAACAGCTCGGAGACGTCTACGCTGGAGGACTCGAGCTCGGCGCTGAAGGCCTCGAGCTCCTGGCGAACCATGTCCTGGACGTCGATCTCGTCCTCGTCGCCCTCCTCTTGCTCTTCGTCGTTCTCGCCGCCCGGCTCGTCGACGACATTGGCAGAGCGCCCCCCGCGGCTGGAGGAAACGCTGCTGCGCCAGCCGCCCTGCGAGCGCGACTGGTTGGTCCACGACCGCGGCGGGGGAGCGCGGCGCCCCGACGCATGTATATCCGGGAACATCCTGACCTGCAGCCCGCGGACGCGCTGGCAGCCGTAGTGCTCGTCGGGCAGGTTGCCCACGACACGCTCTCGGCGCTCTGCCGCGAGCCCAGCCGTGCGCAGCAGGAACCATCCCGCCACGTCGTCCAGCGCGTCGAGGTCCACCTCATTCTCGCGTAGCTGCTGTAGTCCAGTCTCGAATCGGATGAGCCAATCCGTCACGCGTTCGCCTCTTCGTCGGTGATGTTGGGTCGACTCGAAGAACTTCTCGAGGGCCTCGCCCTTCTGCACGGGCTTCCGCTGGCCCAAACTGGCCTCCAGGTGTTGTAACACGTTCTCGATGCCGACCTGGTTCCTATTACGCTTCTTGTCATCGGGGCATTCGATGTCCGCCGCGGCTGCTGGGTGCAGCTGCGCTTCAGTCATATTCAATGCTGCACCGCGGGCAGTCCCACTTAGCTTCAGCACGAGCTTCGATGCGAGGCTGTGGGCCACGGCGAGGTTCTCACTGAGCTTCCAGAGCTTGACCTCCTGTTTGTAATCTCTCCACTTGGCCGGGTCGCCATTCCATGTAGTGATGGTGTTGCACGCATAATTATCCGTCATTATGTCGAGAAGGAAAGAGAAGTAGCTGGCGTCGCTGACACCGCTGTCGGAGAAGTAACTGTTGATGCTGGCGTGGCAGACGCTGGCGCTGGAGAAATAGACGTTGATGCTGGCGTCGTTGACGCTCACGTAGGAGCAAAAGGCGTCGCTTGCGTCGCTGACTCTAGCGCAGGAGAAGTAGGCGTTGATGTTCGCGTCGATGAAGCTGGCCTGGGAGAAGTAAGCGAAGTAGTCGTTGATGACGGCGTCGCTGACGCTGTCGTGGGAGAAGTAGGCGTTTATGTCGGCGTCGGGAAGTATGCGTTGGTGACGGCGTCGCTGACGCTGTCGGAGAAGTAGGCGTTGATGACGGCGTCGCTGACGCTGTCGGAGAAGTACGCGTGGATGTCGGCGTCGCTGACGCTGAGCAGGAGTTGGCAGGGTAGGAGTTGATGACGGTGTCGCTGACGCTGTCGGAGAAGTAGTAGGCGTTGATAGCGTCGCTGACGCTGATGTACGCGCCGAGCAACAGCGCGAGCAGGAAGCCGCTGGGCTTCGATTCAGTGGGTCGCGACGGCTTCGTCGTGGCTGCACAAGAGGATGGCGCGCAGCGCCAGGATATGAATGGCGCGCGGCGCCGGGCAGCTGAGATTCGCTCCAAGCTACCACTGTGATATGGAAGATTGTCGATGGATCTTCTTACTCGCGGCCTCGCGAGGGGCGTAGCTCTAAGGCCAAGGGCCCTAGTTCGAAATAAAACGGCAGCGGTGGGCAAGGGATGCAACACAAACCCTTCGGGAGTGAGCTTGAATCACATCCACAAAGTGTTTCCTGCTGCGACGACAAAGTCGTCCTCCTCCACCACCTCCTCCTGCTCCATCTCCACCAACCATCACCTCTAGCTCCCTCCACCACCTCGGCCACCAAGATGCCTCAAAATTTTTCGGAGACGGCTTAATGCGTCCACGAGACAGCCCAAGATAGTTTCGAGACGGCCCAAGATGCCTGCAAGAGGGCCCAAGAGTGCCACAAGAGGACCCCCAACAGGGCCTCAAATGAAGACAAGATCAGTGATGCTGCTTTGGTGTTTTACAAGTTTCGCATTGTCGCCTGTCCGTGCTTCCGTCAGCTCAAGACGGCCCAAGACGCCTGGAAGACGGGCCTAAGACGGCCCAAGAGGCCCCCAAGAGAATCTTGGGAATGGCCCAAGAGGCCTACAAGATGGCCCAAGATGGCGCAATAGGGCCTCTGAAGAGACCCAAGGAGGCAAAAGAAGGCATTTCGACGGCCCAAGACGGTACCCAAGACACCCCAAGACTATACGGCCAAGAAGGCCCCAGGACGGCCCAAAAGAACCTTAAGACGGCCTAAGAGGGCCCCAAGACGGCCCACGACGGCCCCAGGGGACTCCCAATGCCCCATTGGAACTCAAAACAGCCCAGAGATAGCCAAACTGAGCTCCATAGAGCTCTTCAAGAGGTTAAGACGAAAGGTGTCATCCTCCACTTCCATCTCCTCCTCGTCCTCGTCCCCCTCCTGCTCCTCCTCCTTCTCCTCGTCCTCCTCCTGCACCCCCTCCTCCACATCATCATCATCATCATCATCATCATCATCATCATCATCATCATCATCATCATCATCATCATCATCATCATCATCATCATCATCATCATCATCATCATCATCATCATCATCATCATCATCATCATCATCATCATCATCATCATCATCATCATCATTAGCATCATCAGCAGCATCATCATCATAATCATCATCAGCATCAGCATCCGCATCATCATCATCATCATCATCATCATCATCATCATCATCATCATCATCCTCATCATCATCATCATCATCATCATCATCATCATCATCATCATCATCACCATCATCGTCATCATCATCATCGTCATCATCAGCAGCATCGTCAGTCGTCATCGGCATCAGCATCAGCATCGGCATCATCATCATCATCATCATCGTCATCATCAACATCATCCGCATCATCCGCATCATCATCATCATCGTCATTCAAAATCATCATCATCAGCATCATCAGCAGCATCATCATAATCATAATCAGCATCAGCATCCGCATCATCATCATCACCATCATCATCATCATCATCATCATCACCACCATCATCGTCATCATCATCATCGTCATCATCATCACCCGCATCGTCGGACGTCATCGGCATCAGAATCAGCATCGGCATCATCATCATCATCATCATCATCATCATCGTCATCATCATCATCATCAGCAGCATCAGCATCAGCATCATCATCATCATCATCATCATCATCATCATCATCGTCATCATCATCATCATCATCATCCGCATCATCCGCATCATCATCATCGTCATTCAAAATCATCATCATTAGCATCATCATCATCAGCATCATCATCATAATCATCATCAGCATCAGCATCCGCATCATCATCATCATCACCATCATCGTCATCATCATCATCGTCATCATCATCATCAGCATCGTCAGTCATCATCGGCATCAGCATCAGCATTGGCATCATCATCATCATCGTCATCATCATCATTCATCATCATCATCAGCATCATCATCCGCATCATCCGCATCATCATCATCATCATCATCATCATCATCATCATCATCATCATCATCATCATCATCACGGCTCTCCCAAGATTGGGAACACGAGGCGTCGCGCGTGACGGCCTCCAGTGCCCGCTCGAAAAAGTCACCACCCATAATGCTGGGCCAGCGGCGACACGGTGACGGGACTGTCGCAGGCAGCTGAAGATCAGCTCTCTTGTATACCAGCCTCCTGCATGCTGGCCTGAATCCACAGCGAGCCGAAGGACGAAGCAGCCCAGAGGCACCCCCAACTCCGAAAGATCGAGGCGCAAAGAGGGAGGAGATAGGAAGCAAGGGTAGGGGCAACGTTCAGAATGCTGCTGCAGCAAGTATCTTCGAACCGTTCTGGTCCTGGCGCCCAACGGCATCTCGCCCACTCGCTCGAATGAAAGTCCTCCAGAAGCCTGTTCGACCTGAGGCCCCTTCTGTTACGGGCCATCTGGAGTGGAGACGTACAATGTGACTGGCTGAAGGATACTCTACCTGGACATGAAGCGCCCAATCCAGGAGGGTCACGGGCCCCTGCTGTCTGCAAGATCTACTCCTCGGGGCTGGGTGACCACTGCTGATTTTATCACTGCTCCGGTTGCTAAGGCCTGAGGGGTCGCGGATGGTTGCCGAAAGGAGTGAGCTCCGCGTGCTGTGGTTGACCGAACATCGATACGCTCGTGCCGGAACGATCGTCGCAACAGATGTCGCTAACGCCGGGTCGTAGAGGTACCGTGGCTGATAGCTCTACTCGTCCGCCCATATTGTAATTCAAGCTCCGCCCCAGGTCACAAGAATCGCATCCATGGTGCATACGGTATGCTGCAACTGAGTGCAAATCAAATACTACACTGGCGCTGAAGCTGCAGCAAGCCTAAGCTCAGATGCAGAATGGCGAAGCTAGGGAAGCATCGAATCCCACCAGCCCTCTGAAATAAGCTCTTCCGATCCTTATTACTTTAGTGAATAGGGGACCCATCCCTTTTCTCCTTGTGACCACGCAAAGAGGGTTTTTGCATGGCTTTCGGGGAGGATGTGTTATCGATCTCACGCGTTGGAAATGTATGGTGCTCTCTTGGGCGGCTTCTTCGGGAACTCTCCAAGGCATGCTGGGGCCATCTGTGGGGGCGTCTTCGGACCTCCTGGGAGCCCCTGGGGGGGCCTCTGGGGACGTCTTCGGACAATTCTGTTACCAACCAACAACTGGGTTACGATTCGGAGGGCTGGCTTCTCAGGGTCATCTTGGGCCGTTTCGGGGCCCTCTCAAGGCCATCCAGGGCCGAATTGGGGTCATCGCGTACCCCCATAGATGCTATGTCGACTGACAGCCTCGGAGGACGTCTCGGACCAGATTGCTGGCCTTCGAGGCAATCTTGGACCGTCCTGGAGGCCGCATTGGACCGCCTTGAGGCCAGGCCACGCCTGTATCATCGCAACCAGGGGCTGGAGGGGCTGGCCCGCTGCACTCGGGGAAATCCCTCGCGCGGGCCCGACGGGAGGGGGGGGTGCGCGACCAGTCAGAGCGTCCAAGATGGCTCTAGATGGTTCCCGGGTGCCCCCAGAGGGCACAAGAGAGGCCTTCCAAGGCGCGCAAGATAGACCACGTTGGATCCAGGTGGCCTCAGACATGCCTCCAGGAGGCTCGAAGACGACCCCTGGATGGCTCCCGAAGAGGCTACCGACGAGGCGCAAAAATCCGTCGATCGGAGAGGGAGTGCTGGAGCGACGAATGCCGGCGCACACGGCACAAGGGGTCTCGTGCAAGGGGTCCGTATCTGTTGTGCTGCTTCTGCGCCTCCCCCTTCTCTGAGTATCGCTCAACCGATCCCCATCCCCAGCGGCGTGGCCTGGGCCCCTCTGGCCGATTTGCCCCCCTAGATGGGGATATAGGCCGCTCCTTTCGGGTTTCGAAGGGTGTATCACCAACTGAGATGGTAACTTAGTGGGGGTCTCGAAGGGGATGGGGATGGGGATGGGGATGGGGATGGGGATCGGTTAAACGATACCGATTCTCATGAGCAAGCACGCACGAGCGGATCCGATCCCAAGGACATTCACAAGAGCCCGGCAGAAAGCGCAAAATGTCCCCAGCACCGGGCCTCCGCACAGGACTCGCGCGAGCAATCTTCCTGTTCAAAACAGGAAAGTCGCTTCAATGATGTGTGCTTTTCTCGCCTTTTCGCTTCCGGTTGGTTCTTGAGGCATGGAGATGGCTCCAGACGGGCCCAAAAGGCTCCGAGACGGCCACAAGGGCCCCCCAGAGCGCCCCAAGAGCATCCCAAGAGGACAAGACGAACCTGTGCTTCTGGCTCCGACAAGGGGGCATGACGGAAGCCGGCGTCTTCTTTGGCAAATGGCCTCACAGATGGCACCCGCAGGCCCCCCGAGAAGGTCCAAAGAGAGCCTACAAGAAGCTCCGTGAGCGAGCCTGCAAGAAGCTCCGAGAGCGACAGATCCGTAAAGGCATTATGTGGTTGATTCGTGGGTCTGCTCAGGCTCATGCGAGCTTCGTTTTGACGGATGCCGCCACCCTGTGTGTCAATGTGTGTTGGGACACAAAGGGACATACTAATACTATGTCCGACCCGAACATATAGTATACCCATCTTGTAGTGCATCGTTTCCCGAGAGGTGTGGCCAGAAAGCGCCCGCCGCGACGCATATACTATAAGATTTACCGGTGCGCTCGTCGCCCCTGGGGGGGCGACGAACATATAGTAGAAGTAAGTTGGGGTGATGCCGATGTATTAATGCGTCTAGTACATGGGCTGGCAGGAATATGCGAAGCGTGCAGACAAGAAAGCGACTGAGGAGCGGGTGGAAGGGGGAGTGGAGGGGCGACGGGAAATAGCTCCCTGATAGAATCGAACTACGACAGCAGAAAATATCCGCCATCGTGCCTTCAACACGTTGTGAAGTACCCCAAGGCTCAAACAAGTGTGAGTATTAAAGGGTTTGTAGGAGTCGTCAGGGCGAGGGCCACAGATTTGCATGGAGTTCCTAGGTGCGCCTGGACGCTATCGGGCTCTTCCAGCGCTTCTCGGGTGCCTCATGGATCTCCAGGAAGACAGACCCGCCCAGAGTCGCTCCAGTGTCCTCCCATATCATCCCAAGGAACGCTCAGACAGGACTTGCAACCATCTGGAGGCTCCAAGAAGCCATCCTGGGACTCTCTGGGGGTGCTCCTGGGCAGTGTCTAAAAGTCTTCGGGGAGCCCGCCCAAGCGGACAAACTCACTGCAACAACAAAAAACCACATTAGCCGTGCGACCTTCTTCGCATACTCGGTTTGTCGGTCTGGAAGCCACCGAAGACGGCCCAGGAGCACCCCAAGACCCGCCCAAGAGGGCCTCCCAAGCCCGCCAGCGAGGCCCAGGAGGCTCCCAAGAGGCCCCTACGAGCGGCCAAAGCCAAAGACCGGCGCCAGGGGGCGGGGGGGGTGGGGAGGGGGGGGGGGGTCGGGGGGGAGGGGGGGAGTCCCCCTGGTTCTGATCGACGGCGCCCCCCCCCTGGGTTCGAAAGGCGCCGCCGAATGTTCCCAAGGCAAGGGTCCGTGAAGCGCATTCTCTCTCTGGCATTTGGAACCCTCCGCCCCAAAATGGCCCCCCGGCCAGCCAGCAACCCCCCAAGAGGTCCCCGAAACGCCCCCGAGAGGTCCCCAAGAAGCCCAGAAGAGGCTCCCAAAAGGACCCCCAGGAGAGCCCCAAGAAGCCCCGAGAGGCCTCGTGTCCACGACCCAGGCACGGCTGCAGGATGCGTCGATGTAGGCAAGTAAAGAGTGAATGCAGCAACCGGCCAAAAAGTGATTAAATTGCATAGTGACAAAGAACACTGGCACCCTGGAAGTGAAGCACCCTAGAAGTGAAGCACGCCCTGAATTAGAGTAAGGTGATGCAGGCGAAATGTGTCGAAGGCCACCAGATGGTCCCCCTCGTCGCCCTGTCCTCACTCGCACTCGGTCCCGCACCAACTCTACCCAGCACACTTGTTCGAGGCGCGCCCAGCCGTGGTGACAGGGGGCTCCTGAAAGGCTCCATGGAGGCTCCTTAGGGGCCCCTTCTCGAAGCCCCTTAGGGGCTACTTCCAGGCCCCTTGGAGGCTCCTTGGGGGCTCCTTGCAGGCTCCTTCGAGGCTCTCTGGAGGCTCCTTCGAAGCTCCTCAGGGGCTCGTTCGCGGCTCCCTGTAGCCTCCTTAGGGGCTCCTTGAGGCGCCGCCGAGACGTCGCTCGTGAGGCCGACGAGCGTTGGTGTCGAGGGCGTCCAAAAGGAGAGTTCGCAAGGCATGGCCCCAGGCATGTGCGCGGACGAGGGGGGGGATCGGGGGACGTATCGTAAGAAATATCGGGGGCCGTAGAAATTGGGGGAGGCAAAAATGGCCCCGGCCGTCAGATCCACTACCCCCTAGACATCACCCCCCTCTCGGACGCACGCTGACATGGATCAGGGATCCGTGGATCGGGCGCGTGGGCGCCAAATTTCACGGATCGGGGGAGTACCCCCCACCCCGAAGCATGATGCCACTGCCGCCTGCTCTGGCGACGGAGCGCGCCGCTTCTCTGCGCAAGCGGGACCCGTCGCTGAGCCGCGCGCCCCTCGCCCCCGTGCCTGCGCGTCCTCTCGGGGGTGGACAGACCTCCCTTTAGTAAAACGTGGTTTAGTGAAAACGACCTGAGGCCCAAACCTGGCGGGCGCAGCCTGGAAAATAACGGCCGCGGCGCCCTCTCGAGAACCGAAAACGGACAATTCACTAATCGACGTGTCACTGTTGGGGGTTCTGTCCACCCCCGATCCTCGACCTTGGCAGCCCCCGCTGGAGGGCACGTCCCCCACCCCAGCTGGCGATCCCCCCCCCATCGGTGGGGCACGCCTCCGCGAAGGCGACCGCCTCCGGCACCCGCCGCGGCGCGGCCGCCGCGGCGTCGCACTGGAGCTCGGAGATCCGTCCGGGCGCGCCACTCGCGCCCAGGGCAGCGAGCCTCCTCCTCCTCCTCCTCCTCCTCCTCCTCCTCCTCCTCCTCCTCCCCCTCCATTCCTTTTCCTCATACATAACTTCTCCCTGCCGCACCCCGAGGCCAGTTTTTAGGGCGGGCCGGGCGTTTCGCCGGAGACTTCCTCACCATTTCTGACTCTGAAGCTTAAAAATGGCAACAGCTTCACACATTGAGGGCGAGTGGTTTTCAAGATGTGACTCTCGCCTGAGCGCCGCGCACGTTAGTTTCAAAAACTGCAAGAACTTCACGGATTGAGGTCGGGTCGTTTTCAAAATGTGACTCTCGCCTTAGCGCCGCGCACATTCGTTCTAACAAGAATCCCACCAGCCCTCTGGACGTCGGTGGTTTAGGGAGTTTCCTCTTCCACCCCTCCTTCTTCCCCTTCGGGGAGGGGTTTACCCCTCCCCCTACCCGCTCCCCTGGAGCTGGACGGGGGGGTTCGCGAGGTGTCAGGGCGTCCAAAACGGCCTCGGCGAGGAAGCAAAAATCATTGGTTTTACTAAGGTTTGGGCCCCATTTGGCCTCCTGAGGGGGGGCCCTAATTAAAGCTCCCCTCTTGTTTGATCGATCTCCTCCAAGATGGCTCCAAGAAGCGCCCAGGAGGCCCCCAGAGGTCCCAAGATGGCCCCAAGATGGCCCCAACAGGCCCCCAAGAGGCTCACAGGAGGCCCCCAAGAGACCCCCAAGAGGCCCCAAGAGACCCCCCAGAGGCACCCAAGATGCCCCAAGAGGCCTCGGCGAGAATGCCAAATCATTAATTTTACGAAGGTTTTTGCCACATGCTGGCCTCTTGGGGGGGGGCACTGATTGAGATGACTCCAAGAGCGCCTGGGAGAGCCCAAAATGACCTCCAAGATGGCTCAAGATATCCCCAGATGTCTCATAATGGCTTCCTCTGTATGCTGCCGACTTCCCTGATCGAGGCAATTCCTGTGGGCATTGTTTCTGGATGGGCTGGTGGGGATTCGCGAAGCGTCAACAAGTTTTACGGAATGAGGGCGAGTCGTTTTCAAAATGTGGTTCTCGCCTTAGCGCGGCGCATTTTCGTTTCTTTAATTACAAGAGTTTCACGGATTGAGGGCGAGTCGTTTTCAAAATGTGGCTGTCGCCTTAGCGCCGCGCACATTCGTTCAAAAAGATGCGAGAGCTTCACGGATTGAGGGCGGTTCCGTTTCAAAGTGCGGCTCTCGTCTTAGCGCGGCGCGCATTCGTTCTAACAATTTCCTTCACGGACTCCCATCATCAACGTGCAAGAAATGGTGTTTGGGAAGGATTCAGGATTATGCGGGTGCATCAGTTACGCTGGCTTTTGTGTTGAAGTCCTTGGAATGGCGTTCTGGTACGATTCAGGATCGTCAAGATGCAACAGTCAGGCTGATCCGTGGCGTTGGAATCCCGAGAACAATGTTTTGGCATGCTTCAGGGTCTTCAAACGGGTGTCTTCCAACGAGGCAGCTCCATCAATGGAAATGAACCGTTGTAGGGGCCTATGAGGAGGTAGCTTGGAGGGAGGGTTTACTCCAACTTCGTCGATGACTCGTGGGCTTACACTGGTCCTCCTCCTCCTCATCCTCCTCATCCTCCTCCTCCGCCTTTCTCGTCACACCTGTCGGGGCATGCGGAAGCCGAAGAGGCCGACCCGCTCAGCTCCACCAGCAGCGGCACCATGACGCCACCCCGCTCCATGTTTCTCGCGATGCGGCCGTGCACGGGGTGCACCACCAAGCTTGGGGGGGGGGAGGCCGACGAAATCCAGGCCGACACGGCGTAATCTCCCACGAATAATATGAAGGGGAAGGGAAGGAGGAGAGAAGGAGGTGGAGGGGGAATGTGGTGGAGACGTTCGGGGGTAAAGGGCGAAGGGGGGGCAAGTTAGATGCGCTCGCGCCACATCTGAAATCCTATCCCTCCCTCCCATCCCCTTCCTTCAGATTGCGTTGGCTTCTCTCTATCCGCGGGCGCGTGTCATAACTTAGCCGACTCGAAACGCAACTACCCCAGCCAAGCATCCTAATAGCAGCAAAGGTGACCGGTGGGACACGTGGTGTAAATTGCATTTGTGTGACGTGTGCGATCTGTGGGACATGTGGAGCATTCGGGACTTTCGTGGCCTGTGAGACCTGCTGGGCAAGTGGGAACTGGGCCTGTCGGACCTGTGGGACCTGCGGACCCTATGAGACCTGTGCGACCTGGGGCGTTTCTGTGGCCTGTGGGGCCTGTGGGACTTGCGACACCTGCGGTACCTGTGGGAGCTGTGGTGCCTGTGGGACCTGTGGGAACTGTGGGACCTGCGAGACCTGCGAGACCTGTGGGACCTGGGGGACTGGCGGGACCTGTGGGACCTGGGGGACCTGGGGGACCTCTCTGGAACCCTAGAAACCTCTGACACCTGTGGGACCGGTGGGTCCTGCGGGACCTGTCGGACCTGTGGGACCTGTAGGACCTGCGAAACCTGTGACATCTGTGAGACCTGTGGGACTTGTTGGAACCTCTCAGACCTCTGGAAACTGTGGGACGACCTGACACCTGTGTGACAGACTTGTGGGGCCTGCGAGACCTGCGAAACTTGCGGGACCCGCAAGACCTGTTGGGATCCACGAACGAGGACCACGCTGTGGCGAGAGCGCCCGTCTGAACGACGGGAGTAGAGCGCCGATCCGAAAATGATGCTCTCGCTGCAGCGGGGGCATCACCAATGAGATGGTAAAAGCACATAGGAAAACTCAACTCGGCCCAGCCTTGGACACTTTTGCGCGCACAGACAGGATTCGGAGAGGGCGGACCCACGCCCTGGATACTTCAGGGAAGAGAAAGTACGGTGGAATTTTTCCCATGAAACACGACCAAGCGCAGACCCCACCTCACACGCCCGGCAAACCCAAGGACACGGCCGGATTGCACCAGTGAGATCGCGAGGAATTTAATTTGCACGTGCTGCACGAGAGGGCCGAACGCCACCGCACACATCCCGCACGACAGGAAAGGGGGCGAGGAGGAGGAGGAAGAGGAGGGAGGACAAGGAAAAGGAAGACGACGATCATCGCCAAACAAACAGGGGGCGACGCTAGAACGTACAGGCGAAAATTGCACTTGCCGCGGGGCTGCCCTGCCACGCCGAATCGCGATTCAAAACTTGCAGAAACCTCAAAAAATAACCGTGCCGCCTGGGGGTCTGGCATAGAAACGGCATGATTATTGTCCTACGTTTCTCACACGGGATGGCCCTCCAGGCCGCTCCAGCGGGGTTTTGCCGGAGGGTGGAAAACGCGCGACGGGAAACAGACCCGGACACTCCCACGCCAGGAGCCTCGAGTGGAAAGAGGGGGAGGACGAGGAAAAGGAGGAGAGACGATCGCTGCGCCGGACGCGGGGAGAGAGCACGCGGGGCACGGACGCGGCCGCGGGGCGCGAGCCACCAGACCCCGCCGCCAGGCGCGCGCGCCCAAGCCTCAAAAAGAAGAAACAGGGCAAGCCGAGGCGGAGCGCGACAGGAAGGAGAAAAGGCAGAGGGGGGAGGACAGGAGAGGGCGTGCACTGCCTGAGCTGAACGGCGCGCATGAGAGGCGGCGCAGTGGAGAACACCTCGGTCCGCCCGGCGCGAATCACTGCCAGGCGGGCTCCCCCGCCGGCGCTTCGTCGGCACCGGCGAGGCAGTCGCCCAGGGCGCCCTGGGCCGCGCGCTGGCCCCCCGCCGTGGACGACCCGGGAGGCGCGGGCGGCGCGCGCTGGCACGCAACGCCTCTCCATCCTCGCGCGCCGCTCAGCGAGGGGCACCCCGACGTCCCCGACGTCGGCCTTCCAGCGCCGGGGCACGTCCCAGGGGTTCTCGCTCGCCCTCCTCGCGAGGGCCTCGGCGCAGAAAACCATGACCCGCTCGACGTCGGGGCGGGCGCGGCCCTCGCAGGACCAGACCAGCAGCTGAAGGCACGGGCCCGCGTCACCCCACTCGGCGACCACGGCCCAGCACCTCTCGAACTTGCCGCCGTGGGCGGTCGCCGCGCAGTCGGCCCCCGCGGCGGCGGCCTCCGGGCCGACGATCGCCACGTCCACCGCCCGCCTCGCGATTCGGCACCGCCGCCGCCGTGAAGATGTCGCCAGGCCGGGCGCCAGGCTCCGCCTCCACCAAACCCCGCTGCTCGAGCGTGGCCCCGTTATCGACCTCGCGCATGCGCTCGAACATGGCGCGGACTACCGCGCAGTGCCCCTTGGCGCGCTCGGCACTGGCGCAGCACGCGCTGTGGAAGAGTCGACAATCGACGAGGCCGCCACGCCCAGGGCATTTGTAAGAGTCTGGCACCACGCCCGCGCCGAGCCGCAGCTGCAGGCAAAGGGTATAATCCTCCTCACGCAACACGGGCCCCTCGCAGAAGTCGAGGCGCCGGACCCAGCTCTGGTCGACAGACGGGTCGCGGAGCTCCTGCAGGCGCCGCATGTCGGGGAATCGCCCACCAGCCCCGAGCCCCTCGACCCTCTGGCGCAGGCGCGAGCTGTCCACGAGATTGCCGAGCTGGCGCTGCACGCTGGTAACGGTCAGTCGCGCGCCGCCCCCCTCGCCTCGGCGCTCGGGCAAGGCATCGACGCCGTCGTCGCCGCTCCCAAACGGGCCGTCGCCAGCAGCGACGCCTCCCCCGAGCGACTCCTCTGCGCCGCCTGCCGGCGCCACCCGCTCGTCCTCCGCGAGCGCCGCCCAGTGCGCGCGCGAAGCCACTGCCTAGCCGCCTTTGCCCTCCATGCGGCGCGCCCATGCCGCGGCGGCGGCGTCGGCCGCCTCGACAACGAGCCGCTCGGCCTGGGCCACCTCGGCACCGTCGAGCTCGGCACGCAGCATTCCCGCCGACATCCGGGCGGCGGCGTCGTGCTCAGCTAGGAGCTGCCCTGCTCGGAGGAGGCCAGCCTTCGCCGACTCGAAGTCCAACTGCTGCACCTTTGCCCGCGCCGTCGCGCGGCTGGCAACAACCGCGGGCAGGGCGACGCCGCGGGCACGCCTCATGCCCAGCCCGCCCACCCGCATGCTCAAGGACGCCTGGTCCCGGGCCTCTGCGTCGCAGCCAGGGGCGAGCTTGTCGAGCGTGCCCTTCTGGACGCGGCCGAAGGACCACAGGGCGTCGGCCTTCTCCACCAGCTCGTCGCCGCACGCGCGGAGCAGGTGGGTCACCTTGGCCACCCCACGACACGCTTGGGAAAGCGCCAGTTCTGCCCCCGAGCCTCCGATTCGCCGCACCTTGTCGTGCATCTGGGCGATCGAGGCTTTGGTGCGGAAGTCTGCGACCCTTCGTACGCCTTGAGGAAATTATGGGGCAGCCAGCTCCGGCAGCAAGTAAATGGTCCCGTCGTCGAGGTACCACACGGCCACAACACGCCCGCCCTGCTGGGTCGCCTTCGCCGAGTGCGACACGCGGGAGCCTGCCTCGTTAAGCGCGGCGCGCTCGATGGGCTGCTTCCGGCCCCACTCGAGCGCCCGGGCCTCGACCTCGCGGAAGTGCTCCGTGACCTGGGCTCCATCGGGGGTCGCCCACGGGAGTTCCCCCGTGACTTGAATGGCGCGCACTGCTCGCCTCGTCTGGCGGCCCAAGGAGGCAAGCGCCACTCCCGTCTCGGTCGGCCCGAAGGTGCCCCCCTGCTCGGCCCCCCGGTCCTTGACCTGAGGGGGCACGCCAGGTTGCTCCACGCACGAAACCTGCCTGTGCTTCCACGCAACGGAAGGGCCCAGCTCGGGAACCTCCTTGGTCACCTCCTCCCGAATGGCACCCCACTCGAGCCGACCGAACCAGTTCTCCGCACCCACCTGCACTTTCGCGAGTGCACGCGGCAGCTCGTCATTGAGCAAAATGCGATCCACCGCGAGGTCAGCATGCATGATGCCCTCTGCGCCGCCGTCCGCGCCGACGCCCCACTGCCGCGCGCGCAGCACAGCCTCATCGATGCCGCCGCGGGCGGCCGCCAGGATGCGCGTGCTGACGACCTTCCGGAGGAGCTCGCCCATCTGGATGGGCCGCACCTTCGGCTTGGGTGGGGGCCCCGGCTCGGGACCTGCCCCGCCGTTTGGCGCGGGTGCCAGAGCGAGAGAGCACGGACGACGGCCAGTTCGATCTTTTCGGGGCGAAGTTCAGCAGCTAGCCGCGCCTCGGGTCCGTCTGAGCTGGGGGTGGGGGGTACCTGGGACAGGAGAAGGAGTAGGAGCAGGCAGTCGAGAGTTTCACACGCCTACCTTCGATCCTAGACCTCCCGACCACTTCCCAGGGACCAGCTCTTCATCCCGAGTCGGCGACTGGCAGCGCCCGGGGGCTCCAGCGCCAGAGGGGACTTCACCGCCCGGGGGCTCCACCGCCCACCTGGCCGAGGTCGCGGGCCTCGCCCGTCTGGGCAGCCTCCTCCGGCAGGGCGCCGAAGTGCCAGAGCCACTCGGCGTCGGGGCCTTTGTCGTGCTCGTCGGCCCCCTTCCCCGTGAAGACTGAAGCCGCGTTCGAGATCCAGCGCGCACCAGCGGGCAACATGCCTCTGGCGGCTCGCACCGTCGGGAAATCCAGGGCCCAGTAGAGGCGTCTGCGAGCTCCCAGGTGGCGGGGTTTTGCAAGCACTGCCGGAGGTGCTCCGCGCGCTCACCAGTCGGCCCCTGGGCTGTCCACGCCGGGAATGTCGGGATAGGTATCGTCGGGACCTGGCCCTCCTCCCTCTGGACCGCGAGGTGCTCGTACATGGAGGCGTCGGTGGCCCCGTGGCTGTGGCGCACTGCAGCGAAAGCCTGTTCCGCTTCCTGCTCTTCGTCCGAGGGCCGCGGCCTCCCGGACCGAGGGACGAGCGCACTCGCCCTTCCGGGGTCGCCTCGGCACGTCCTTTGATCGAGAAGGCCATCATTGCCTTGCAGAAGCGGCCCTTTCTGGTGCACTTGCCTGCCTGGCGTCCCTGGCGCCGCTCCTCCTCGCCAGCGGCGAGGCGTCTGCGTCGCCCTGGCGCGGACCCCTCTCCGCATCGGCAGCACGCGCCCGCTCGACCCTCTCCACGAGCTCATCTAGGCGCCCCTGGGGAGTCGTTGTGAAGGATGGGAGGGGGGCCAAGAAGGAGAAGAGGGGAGGAAGGGAGAAGGGAGGACGGAGGAAGGATAAGGGTGGAGGAAGAGAGGAAGGAGGAAGACAGGGACGGAGAGCAGGAGGGGGACGCTGGCGACGGCGACTTCGAGCACGACGAGAGAACCAGAGGGACGAGGCGGAAAATGAGGAGCGGAGGAGGACGAGGACGACGGCGACGACGGCGCAGAGGGCGAGGGGGAGGATGACTACAAGGAGGCCAGAACCGACGCTGGCGAATTGAGGCGCCAGCAGATCTCGCTGGATCTCCAGTCTACCGTTGAGTCGGGCATGCCCTCCTACAGGTGGATTTTGGAGGAAACATAAAACATGGTCAAAAAATCCGCCAGCCCCCTTGTGGGGCCACCAGGCTGTGTGTAGGACGAGGGTTTGCTGTTCCCTGCACCAGTTCCAGTTTCCAGTTTCCACTGCTACTATCATGTTTCTTGTTCTATTACTCTTCCTTATTGTAAACTCCGCGAGGAGGGGGAGCCAAAAAGTGCAATGGTTAGCGTCTCCTGGGGGGTTCTCAAAATTTCTGTTGGGTCGAATCTCGAATGCCCTCACGCGGATCGGCGGGGTCAGGGTCCGAAAACACATGGGATTTGCCACATGTTTGAAATTCGGTGGCACCCCTCACGCAGATCGGCGGAGTCAGGGTCGAAAAAACAATGGGATTTGCCACATGTCTGAAATTCAGCGGCACCCCTCACGCAGATCGGCGGGGTAGTCCAACAAACCCATGAGACTTGCCACATTTCTGAAATTCGGTGGCACCCCTCACGCAGATCGGCGGGGTAAGGGTTGAAAAACCCATGGGATTTGCTACATGTTTGAAAGTCGGCGGCACCCCTCACGCAGGTCGGCACAGTCAGGGTCGAAAAGTCCATGTGATTTGCCACATGTTTGATATTCGGTGACACCCCTCACGCAGATCGGCGGGGTCAGGGTCAAGAAACCGATGGGATTTGCCACACTTTTGAAATTCGGTGGCACCCCTCACGCAGATCGGCGGAGTCAGGGTCGAAAAACCAATTGGATTCGCCACATGTTTTAAATTCGGCGGCACCACTAACGAAATCGGCGGGGTCAGGGTCGAAAAACCCATGAGATTTGCCACATTTCTGAAATTCGGCGGCACCCCTCACGCAGATCGGCGGGGTAAGGGTTGAAAAACCAATGGGATTTGCCACATGTCCGAAATTCTGTGGGAAACCTCAGTGCACAGCATACGGAGGCAGGTTCAAAATGCAACACTGTGTTCAACAATTTCATCAGAATCTCAATTTCTCTTGCCGATGCTGCTTCATGGCGGCGCCGAGGCCTCATGATTCAGCTCTTGCATTGCCCATTATCCGAGAGAGCAGGCCGGCGGCAGGGGGCGAAGCCCTTACGGATAATCAAAAATACCCCCCCCCCAAAAAAAAGTCAAAAAAAGTCCCTGGACAGCTTTGTGAGTATTTGCGCACTTTCCTCCTGCAGAGGGACATGCCCGACTGAAGTCTACCGCCGAGGCGGACTTGGTGCGCGAGCGGCCTCTCACTAGGCACCCGCGAGAGGCTGCCCGCACGCGCACCTGCGAGCCGCTCCGAGGCCGCACGTGCGCCGGCCGCACGCGCCGTGCGCAGCGCGAGAGAGGCGCGGCCGCCGTCGGTGCTGCGGTGACTCCGACAAGCTCGGCGCGGGCGTTGGCGGCACCGGGTTCTTAGAGGGGAGGAGGAGGAGGAGGAGGAGGAGGAGGAGGAGGAGGAGGGAGGATGAGGATGAGGAGGAGGAGGAGGAGGAGGAGGAGGAGGAGGAGGAGGAGGAGGAGGAGGAGGAGGAGGAGGAGGAGGGAGGAGGGGAGGAGGAGGAGGAGGAGGGGGGGGGGGGGGGGGAGGGAGGAGGAGGAGGAGGAGGAGGAGGAGGAGGAGGAGGAGGAGGAGGAGGAGGAGGAGGAGGAGGGAGGAGGAGGAGGAGGAGGAGGAGGAGGAGGAGGAGGAGGAGGAGGAGGAGGAGGAGGAGGAGGAGGAGGAGGAGGAGGAGGAGAGCAGGAGGAGAGGAGGGGGGAGGGGGAGGAGGAGGAGGAGGAGGAGGAGGAGGAGGAGGAGGGAGGAGGAGGAGGAGAAGGAGGAGGAGGAGGAGGAGGAGGAGGAGGCAGGAGGAGGAGGAGGAGGAGAGGAGGAGGAGGAGGAGGAGAGGAGGAGGGAGGAGGAGGAGGGGAGGAGGAGGAGGAGGGAGGAGGAGGGAGGAGGAGGAGGAGGAGGAGGAGGAGGAGGTGGAGGCGGGGGGGAGGAGGAGGAGGAGGAGGAGGAGGAGGAGGAGGAGGAGGAGGAGGAGGAGAGGAGGAGAGGGGAGGAGGAGGAAGGGGAGCAGGAGGGGGAGGAGGAGGAAAAAAAGGAGGACGAAAAGAGGAGGAGGAGGAGGAGGAGGAGGAGGAGGGAAAGGCCTACTGGATAGGGTCCGAGTAGACGGGGTCGGAGGATCGCGACGCATCGCCGATGCTTCACCGATGCATCGGCGGTGCATCGGCGATGCAGTGGCGACGTCGGCGGTGCATCGACAACGTGGGCGTGCAGGAAATCGGGCTCGACATTGAGCCGCATCGCCGATGCATCGGCGATACGGCGCGAACCTCCGACCCCCTCTACTCGGACCCTATCTAGGAGGCCTAGAGTTTTAGCGGGTCCTGGGTCAGTAATGAATTCGACTGCACGCTAGAGTTTTAGCGGGTCCTGGTTCAGATTAGGCAAGAGTGACCTTTGGTGCGCGATTTAACGAGGGACGCGGGGTGGCCAAGCACAGACGCGCAAGCCGCTGCTACCGCTTCGCGTTCAGCGATCGGGGGAACCCATTGGTCCCGCACCAAAGGTCGCTCTGGCGAAAGGTCACTGTTACGTCTAGTCTTATGGTCGGGCCTGTCCCCCTACAGGGGGATTTTGGACGAAAAATTCAAAATTAGTCAAAACATACTCCCACAATGCTCAAAAATAGTCGAAAAATCGTCCCCAGACTGTTTTTTTATACTGTTTTTGAATATTCCTTCTGTAGAGGGACAGGCCCGACTTACGTCTAGTCGATGAAAACTTGGGGACGCCCCCGTTCCACTGACCAGAACTGCCGCCGCCCGAGAAACACCGGCAACGGCAGACCCCGCTCAGCGCTTCCGGCCCATTCTTAGGGGCTCCAGGGCCCCATCTCTGACCAGCTCCCCTTTCCCGGAGTCTTAGCTATATATCCGAGCTGGAGGCGGCCAGGGGGTCCCAACGAGCTGCGACCCCAGAGAATCAGTCAGGAGGACAGGGTGAAACCAAATCCGCCCAATAATCGGACCCCAGACCCCTCCTGGGGTCCGCCTGGTGCAGATCTTCACCCCAGATCCGTTTCCGACGGTACCAGCGCCCGAAAACGGCCCCACGAGGTCGAGAGAAACAAGTGGCACGCGCGCCATGGCTCTTGCAAAAAAGGAAGGGGGAGGAGGCGGAGGGGGCGCGCTGGCTGGTGAATGGGGTGATGGAGGGGGCGTTCGGGATGGGGGTGTCGGGGCGGAGGGGGCGCGCTGGCCGGTGGATGGAGGGATGCGGAGGGGGCGCTCGGGGTGGGGGGGGCGGCGCCGTGCCAAGATGAATGGGTCAGGGCGGAGGGGGCGGTACCGCGCCAAAACAAAAGGGGTCGGGGCGGAGGGGGCGCGCTAGCTGAAGGGCGGGGGGGATGCGGAGGGGGCGCTCGCGGAGGAGGCGGTGCCGCGTCGAAATAAAGGAGTCAGGTCGGAGGGGTGTGCCGCGCCGAAATAAAGGGGTCGGGGCGGAGGGGCGCGCTGGCTTGTGAGTGGGTGGGTGGGTGGGGGGGGGCGCAATGCAGGGGTCGGGGCGGAGGGGCGCGATGGCTGGCGGGTGGGGGGCTGCGGAGGGGGCGCGCAGGGCGCGCGGGGAGGGAGTGGGGGCCGTGCCGAAATAAAGAGGTAGCGGGGCGGAGGGGGCGCCCTGGCTGGTAAGTGGGGAAATGCGGGGAGGTGCGCCGTGCCGAAATCAAGGGGTCGGGGCGGAGGGGCGCGCTGGCTGGTGGGTGGGGGAATGCTGAGGGGCGTGCCGTGCCGAAATCAAGGTCGTCGGGGCGGAGGAGTGTGCCGGGCCGAGATAAAGGGGTCGGGGCGGAGGGACGCGTTGGCTGGTGAGCGGGGGGGATGCGGAGAGGGTGTGCCGTGCCAAAATAAAGGTGTCGGGGCGGAGGGGTGTGCCGTGCCGAGATAAAGGGGGGAAGGCGGAGGGACGCGCTGACTGGTGAGCGGGGGGGATGCGGAGCGGTGTGCCATGTCGGAAAAAAAGGGGTCGGGGCGGAGGGGTGTGCCGTGCCGAAACAAAGGGGTAGGGGCGGAGGGGCGCGCTGGCTGGTGGGTGGGGGGGATGCGGAGGGGGTGCGCCGTGCCGACATAAAGGCGTCGGGGCGGAGGGGTGTGCCGTGCCGAAACAAAAGGGGTTGTGCGGAGGGGGCGCGCGGGGGGGGAGGGGGGGCGTGCCGAAATACAGGAGTCGGGGCGGAAGGGGTGCGCTGGCTGGTGGGGTGGTGGGATGCAAGGGGGGGCGTGCCGAAATACAAGAGTCGGGGCAGGGGGGCGCGCTGGCTGGTGGGCGGGGGGATGCGGCGGAGGGGGTGTGCCGTACCGAAATAAAGTGGTCGGGGTGGAAGGGTGTGCCGTGCCGACGTAAAAGGGTCGGGACGGAGGGACGCGCTGGCTGGCGGGCGCGCGGGGGTGGGGGGGGGGCGTGCCGAAAGAAAGGGGTGGGCGGAGGGGGCGCGCTGGTTGGTGGGTGGGGGGCTGCGGGGGGGGGGGGGCGGCGTGCCGAAATAAAGGGGTCGGGCGGAGGGGCGCGCTGGCTGGAGGGTGGGGGATGCGGAGGCGGTGTGCCGTGCCGAAGTAAAGGACCGGGGCGGAGGGGTGCGCCGTGCCGAAATAAAGGGGTCGGGGCGGAGGGGCGCGCTGGCTGTTGGTGTGGGGGGGATGCGGAGGGGGCGTGCCGTGTCGAAATAAAGGTGTCGGGGCGGAGGGGTGTGCCGTGCCGAAATAAAGGGGTCGGTCGGAGGGGCGCGCTGGCTGGTGGGTGGGGGGGATGCGGAGGGGGCGTGCCGTGTCGAAATAAAAGTGTCGGGGCGGAGGGGTGTGCCGTGCCGAAAAAAGAGGTCGGGCGGAGGGGCGCGCTGGCTGGTGGGTGGGGGGGATGCGGAGGGGGTGTGGAGGGGGTGTGCCGTGCCGAAATAAAAGGGTCGGGGCGGAGGGGTGCGCCGTGCCGAAATAAAGGGGTCGGGGCGGAGGGGCGCGCTGGCTGGTGGAATGTGTGGGTGATGGAGGGGGGGCCGTGCCGAAATAAAGTGGTCGGAGCTCTAGGCACCCTGTGCAAGAGAATAAAAACCTTGGTCCAACCCAGCACCTCGAATCTGGAGGCCGCCTAGATGGGGTCGGAGTAGATGGGGTCGGAGGATCGCGCCGCAGCGCCGATACATGCATCGCGATGCATCGGCGATGCATCGGCGACGTCGGCGACGCAATGGCGACGTCGGCGTTGAGAACATCGGGTTCCACAACGAATCGCATCAGCGATGCATCGGCGATGCGGCGCGATCCCCCGACCCCATCTACTCGGACCCCATCTATGAGTATCGTTTAACCGATCCCCATCCCCAGCGGCGTGGCCTGGGCCCCACTGGCCGGCCGATTTACCCCCCTAGATGAGGATATAGTCGTTCCCTTCGGGTTTCGAGGGGTGTATCCCCAACTGGGGTGGTAATTTGGTGGGGGTCTCGAAGGGGATGGGGATGGGGATGGGGATTGGATAAACGATACCGAATCTAGGAGGCCTAGAGATTCTGCCTCCCCCCCCTGCTCACCATCACCAGGGGCTGCGGGCGCGCGGGCTGGTTCTGGCGGGGCGCGGCGATCGCGCGGGGCGCGGAGACGGCTCGAGAAGGCGGCCGCGGAGAAGGGCGGCGGACAGCCGAGGCTCGGCGCGCGAGGGGCGCGCGGGTGGCCCCGGGTGGGACGCAGAGACACGCTGATACCAGACGTCCTCTCGGGGACGGACAGACCTCCCTTTAGTAAAACGTGGTTTGGTGAAAACGACCTCGGGCCCAAACCTGGCGGGCGCAAGCCTGGAAAATGACGGCCGCGGCGCCCTCTCGAGAACCGAAAACGGACAATTCACTAATCGACGTGTCAGGGTAGGAGGTCTGTCCACCCCCGAGTCCTCCTTTGAGGCGCGCGTCCGACCCAAACATATACAAGGAGCCCACAGAGGACGTGCGCGCCCAGCTATGTGCATGAACGCGGCCCCTCGATCCGCGAGACTGGCCGCGTGATACGAACATTCGGGCGATATGTACTCTCGAAACCAGCGTGGATTCATGTACGTGCACGTCCTTCTTTCGCTCCTGAATACAGTATACCAATATTGTAGTATAGCGTTTCGCGAGCAGCATATCGTTTCGCGAGCGGTGCGGCCAGAAAGCGCCCGCCACGGCGCATATGCCACAAGAGTTCTCGATGCGCGCGTCGCCCCCTTTGGGGGGGCGATGCACATATAGTATAAATATGTCGGGGTGACGCCGATCAGACACCGGGGACCCGGTGTGAAAGGCAAGCGCAGGAGGCACAAGATCAGCGCCCCTCTAACAGGGACTCCACTGACGGGTCCTTTGGCCAGTGACCCGGCGGACCCAACCCTTGCCGACGTGGGCAACCGTGCAATGCCAGCAGGAGGCCCGAAAAAGGCAACGTTCGGCGAAATTTCGCGAGTACCCGTTAGTGGATACCCGCTACGGTGCCGCTGACAGGAGCAGGCCGACGAGGGAGAGCCGGCGGGCGGTGATAACTGACCAGCAGGTCGCTGGAGGCAAAAGTCGATCGCGTCACACACGGAACCAGCATCCCCGCCGCCTGCCTCGGCATGGCGCCAGTGCGGACAGGCGCCACCGCGAGCTGCAGCAAGGATGGCCTCATGCTACTGGGCGTCTGCAGGCGGTATTCGAGGTCGCATCTGTCGGATGCGTTCTCGAGGCTCCCAGGATCCAACCAGACCTGGGGCATAGGCTCTTGAAGGCGCTTTTCTTTTCTTTCGGAATTCCGCTGGCACCACAGTGCGCGTGCTTGGTGAACGACTGCGTCGGAGGAGCGGGAACATGAGGGGGAAGAGGGAGCGCAAGAAAGACAGGGGCAAGGAAGGAACACGCAGGGAAATGGCCGCACCTCGCTTCATAATGAAATCGAGGATCCACGACTCTTTCCGCAGGCGTTCGGGCGGTTTCAAAGTATCCACAGTTGAAGACGCTCCATCTTCCAAGACTCCCCCACACTCCACCCCTGGCCTAGCGAAGCCTCGTTGGGGGCCTCTTGGAACATATTGGGGGCTGGTGGAAGGCCTCGTAGGGACCTCTCGGGAGCATCTTGGGAGCATCTTGGAGGCCTCCTGGGACATCCTAGGGTCGTCACAGGGCCTCCGAGTCGCCCAGGACGCTGGACATGCACGCACGCGTTGTCGAAATTTGGGAGGTCTCGGATACCTCCTGGGGCCCTGATGTGGCTCTCAGGGGCCCTCTTGAGGTCATCTTGAAGCATCACGCGCCCTTCCAGAACAGAACATCGTCGAAGGCGAGAAGCAATGACGTTCCTCCTGTGCTTGAAGAACTTAGGTCTCATGGGAGCCCTGTTGGCGGCGTCATGGGACAAAGGAAGAGGGAGGGTGGAAAGAGGGAGGAAGGGGGAGGATGGAGAAGGGGGGAGAAGAGAAAGGAGGAGGTAGAGGAGGGAGGGGGTGAGCGAGTCCTGGCAGGCAAGAACATCCTCTGTGTGTCGATGCTGAACTGCAGCTCGAGGTTGCGCGGGCCATTTGGGGATACACGCGCACGCGAAGACCACGCAGTGGGCACGGATGACGGAGGAAGGCGCCAGACACCACTGAAAAGGGCAGTGCCCCCGTCTCATTCCTGCCTCCCCGTCCATCCGTCCCTTCCACCCTCCCGTCGTCATCCCTCATCCCTCCCATCTTCCTCCCCCTCCTCCTCCTCCTCCTCCTCCTCCTCCTCCTCCTCCTCCTCCTCCTCCTCCTCCTCCTCCTCCCCCTTCCCGTCTTCATCTCAACATCCTCCACATCCTCCCCCCTGCCCCCCGTTCCCGCCCCCGCTCCCTCGCTCCCCTCCGAGGGACGCGCTGCGGAGCCTGTGCCGAGGCAGAGGCAGCTGCCTCGCGTACACGAGGTGCTCCTCCAACCCGACGTGGTACTCGATGCGGGTGCCGCCGGAGAGGGCCTCCAACACGTTCTTCCTCATGCGGCGCGTGGCCGCATCGAGCTCGTTCGCCCCGAAGCCAGGTCTCAGGTGGGAGTGGCGCAGGTCTGTCTGGGGGCCAAAGACCGCGACCGTGCTCGCCAGGTGCGCGTTGGAGAGGGCGCCGAAGCCGCCCATTGAGGTCCCGACGAACATCACCCGCCGGTACCGCCTTGGGTGGCCGTGGGAGCCTCCCATGCCGTCTTGCTGGCTCTTGCGAATCGATGCCTAACAACGCTAATCGATGCTAATCCACGCTAACCGACACTAAATCGAGGCTGGTCGACGCTAACCCACGCTAAATTGACGCTACTCGGCACTATATCGGCGCTTGCTCATCGATCACCAGAAGCTAGCGCACGCTAATGCACTCTAAAGATGGACTTGCGAGGACATACAAGGCTCCCATGAGTAACCAGCCTCGAGCTTATCCCTATCCCTCAGATCGACAAGCCCAAAAGCGACGACAATCGTAAGGATGCGCCCTCAGAAACTGAAGGAATCCTTAAGATCGGCATCTAGAGCAGGTGATGCCAATTATAGTAGGTAGACTGGCAAATGAGTTGCTACCGAATACCGCCTGCAGATCTCCCCGAGCTTGGCCTCCACCCCGAGCGCCAGGTGGTCCGTGTCCGCGTACCTGGAGGCCTCCCAAATCCGGTCCGAGTACGGCAGGTTCGTGTCGGGACGACCCCAGCGTTGGTTTCCGACACCGCGTGGATCGTTCAAACTTGAAGGATCGGCGACTGTTCGGTCGCCAGATCGTTCCTGTTAGCCGATTCTGAACAACACGCGGCGTTCAATCTTGAACGCCCGCGGTAGTGTCGCCGCCGCGTCGACACGACACGGACCTACCGTAGATGGGGGCTGGAGGATCGCGCCGCATCGCCGATGCATCGGCGAAGCATCGGCGATACACTGGAGACGTCGGCGATGCATCGGCGCGGTCGGCGTGGAGAACTTCTGGCTCCGCATCGCGCCGCATCGCCAATGTATCGGCGATGCGGCCAGATCCTTTGACCATCTGCTCGGATCCCATGTGGGGGGCCTAGAGCAGGGCGGCGGGAAGCTTGCTGAGGCACGAGGGCGTACACACCGCTCCTGGTCCCGGGGGGTGGGCCGGGCCTGGGCCAGGAAATGTGTACATAGATGTACCGTATTTATATAGACATACATGTACAAACATGTGAATGTACATCTATATACACATAGAAAAACAGTTCTATCTATAGAGAGAGAAAGAGAAATAAACATAGATGTATATATATATATATATGATCGCGGGCTCCGGGTCCTCGGGCCCCCCCGCCCCCCCAAGATGGGCTGGGTCCCAGGATTCTCGGCCCCCCCCCCGGATGGGATGGGGGGTGGAGGAGGAGGAGGAGGAGGAGGAGGAGGAGGAGGAGGACGACGACGACGACGACGACCACGACGGCGATGACGACGACGACGACGACGACGACGACGACGACGACGACGACGACGACGACGACACCGACACCGACAACGACGACGACGACGACGACGACGACGACGACGACGACGACGACGACGACGACGACGACGACATCGACGACGACAACGACGACGACGTCGATGGCACCACCAGCGGCGGCGACGACGTCGAGCACCGGAGCTGTCAACATGACGCCAATCCCAGCCACACGCCGCACCCACACCGCACCCACAGGGGGGAGGGAGAGGGGGAGGAGGACCATGGCGTCACCCCGCACACACCTACAGCAACACACCACACCGACACCACATCCACGGGGGGGGGGAGCCACCAAGCCACGCCCACGCCCACAGGGGGGGCGGGGGGGCATCGCGCGGGGGGGGGGGCCCGATGGCATTAGCATTGGGGGGGGGCCCAAACCCTCGACCATATATGTGTCCCGTCGCCCCACAGAGCACCACTGGGCGTTCGTCTCGCACAGGGACAGCACGTCGAAGTCCCGCAGCGGCGGGCGCGCCTCCCCGGCCGCCTGCGCGCCCGCGGCGGGCCTCGCCCACAGCGCGCCGCCCGCGCGCCCGGCGGCGTGCGGGCCCTCGAAGGCCACGGGCCCGCCGTGGACCTCTGCGTAGAGGTCCGCGAAAGACCTTCGGGGCGCTCGGAACGGCTGCGGGAGGCGACGGGTTCCGGCAGGTCGTCGGCCTTTTTTTTTGTTGAGAGGGGGGGGGGGAGCAAACAAGCAGGGGAGAAGGTCGTCAGCCTTTCTGCACCTCCGGGGACCGCTTGCGGCTCCCGTGTAGAAACGGAGCCGGGGTGGAAAAAACTCCACCAAGTGGACCCCAGAGGAGGGTCCTGGGGACCGATCTTGAGCGGAATCGCCCTTCTGCCCCCTTCTTGACAACTCTTCTCGGGGCAATCCAAGTCAAACCCCTGGCCGCCTCCAGACGCGCAGGATGGGCGCTCAGAGACCGACAGCAGTTCCTGCTCATCCCGAGCAGGACCGGCTGTCGGCGTCGCCGCAGGCGCTGTGCACTTGAGACAGCAGGCCGCCTGCCCCACGGCGGCCCGCCGCTGGTCTGGGACAGCACTTGCTGTTGGGCTTCGGCATCGGGGGGGAGGAGGCAGGAGGAGGAGGAAGGAGGAGGAGGAGGAGGAGGAGGAGGAGGAGGAGGAGGAGGAGGAGGAGGGAGGAGGAGGGGGGGGGGCACAAATCATGGCACGGGACAGGTGCGCGGACGAGGGGGGGACATGACGCATCCACACGTACCCTAGTCATTAACCCCCCCTTGGCAGGAGAGCCCAAAATCGAAACGATGAGTCGGAGCGGCGATCGAAAGGAATCGGATCGGCGGAAGTCGACAGCCCAGTCGGGAGAAGTCGAAGCGGCGGAAACCGGCAGGCTATCAAGGGCCTCCTCCACTGAGAAGCCGAGATCCGAATCGGAATCCGAAGTCGAATCGCATCGGGATCCGAATCGATCGAAATCGAATCGAATCGAGCCGAAGAGGAGTGGAAACGAGCCCTGCCTCTTGGCCGCCCAGGAGGACCGGTCTGGGCCGCGCAGCACCCGGTCCTGCGCCCGCGAGCCCGCCCCGAGCACCTGCCCCAGGCAGCCGAACCACTCCGGCTCGCCCTGGCTCGCCGCGAAGGCCACCACCAGGAGGTCGCCCCCGTAGGCGGGCTGCGGCGAGCACAGCGGAGGGACGCCTTGAGCATCGCCGAACCGATCCATGCCCATGTTTTTGGTGGTTTGGTTCCGTGGGGCCCCGGCCGCGGCAGTGGGGGTCTGGCACGCCCCCACTGGCGCGGCCGGGGCCCCAGTGGCCGACTGAGCCCCCCAGGCGGGGACGCCTCCCCTCGGGCTTCGAGGGGCCTGTGCCCCCAACTGGGGCGGTGGGCCGGCGGGGCGGGAAAAAAATACCACGTCCGGGTGGGGGCGGGGATGAGGGGCAACGATAGGGGGGGATAGGCACAGGGGGGGATGTATCGACCTGGAATCGGCGATACACCGTCGCTGGATCGGCGATGGGGCCGCCGATTGTGAAGCCGCACCTTCCTGGGCGGGGTGGGCTGTCGGGTCCCCTGTCGGCGATCCGTGGGCGATGGGGGGTCGAGGCATTCCCCCCCCATGCCCATCCCCCCCCCTATCGTTGCCCCCGAGGGGACGGATTGAGACCGATACTGACGCCTGCGGGCCGCTTGAGCTGCGAGGCGGGCAGGAGCTTGGCGTAGAGCCTGGGCCAGGGCAGCATCCAGCCGGACGTGGCGCACGCCGGCAGGCAGGGAGGCGCCGGCTGCCCCGCCGCCTCGTGCGCGGCGGCGAGGCTGCAGACCTGGCTGGCGTCTATGCCGAAGGTCCGCAGGCTGCTGGGCACGTCCTGGAACAGGTCCTCCATTGTCGCCGCGCTGAGGGGATTGTCCTCGCACCCGCCCCTGTTCTCTGACTCCCTGTCCCTATGGCTCTCTGTCTGTCTCTCTCTCTCTCTCTCTCTCTGTGTGTGTATTTGTTATGCGTATATATATATATATATATATACTAGAACCATCGCGCGCGCTTCGCGCGCGCTGAAGTTCTAGCTGGGCTGGATGGTCGAACTCTTAGGGCTTCCTGTTGGGCTTCCGGGAGCCCAGGGCTGGAAATGTTCGTTCGGCCCCCGACTGGACCGCTGGGCTCTTGAGGCCTCTTTGTGGCCTCCTGGATGCTGCTTGAGGCAGCTTGGGGGCCTCTTGGGGGCCTCTTGGGCTCTCTGGGGGGCCTCTTGGGCTCTCTTGGGGGCCTCTTGGGGCTTCCTCGGAGCATCCTGGACCGCTTTTAAAGTTGTCATGGGACCTTCTTGGCATGTCTTTGAGGGCCTCTTAGAAAGAGTTTTGAAGCCTTTTGGTTGCCGTCTTGGGGCCTCTTGGGGCCTCTTGGAGCCTCTGTTGGGCTTCTTGGGGGCCTCTTGGGGCCTCTGGGGGGCATCTCGGGGCTTCCCGGGGGCCTCTTGGGGCCTCTTGGGGGCATCTTGGGGCGGAGAGTTTGATTTTTCAGTTCGCGTTCCCTCTCTTGTGCACCTCTTGGGGCCTTCTTGGGACCCTCTTGCGCCGTCTTGGGCGGCTCTGGGGCCGTCTCGGGGCTCTCTTGGGCCGTCCTGGGGCCCTCTTGGGGGCCTCTTGGGGCCTCTTGGGGGCCTCTCGGTGCCTCTTGGGGGCTTCCCGGGGGCCTCGTGGGGCCTCTTGGGGGCATCTTGGGGCGGAGAGCTTGATTTTTCAATTCGCGTTCCCTCTCTTGGGCCCCTCTTGGGGCCTTCTTGGGACCCTCTTGCGCCGTCTTGGGCGGCTCTGGGGCCGTCTCAGGGCTCTCTTGGGCCGTCTTGAAGCCTCCTGGGGGGCCCCTTGGCCCGTCTTGGAGCGGTTTGGGAGCCTCTTGGGCGGTGCTTTAGCGCCGGAAACACGAAACAGCGAGAATGTAAAAAAAATGAAAAAATGCAAATCAATGATTTTGCCCTCTCCGGGCGCTCTTGGGCGGCATCTCAAAGGCCTCTTGTGGCGTCTTGGGGGCCTCCGGGGCAGTTTAAAACGCATCGTGCGACCTCTTGGGGGCCTCTTGAGGGCATCCTGGGGGCCTCTTGGGGCCTTTGGGGGCCTCTTGGGGGCATCTTGAGGCGGAGAGCTTGATTTTTCAATTCGCGTTCCCTCTCTTGGGACCCTCTTGGGACCCTCTTGCGCCGTCTGGGGCGGCTCTGGGGCCGTCTCGGGGCTCTCTTGGGCCGTCTTGGAGCCTTCTTGGGGGCGTCTTGGCCCGTCTTGAAGCGGTTTGGGGAGCCTCTTGGGCGGTGCTTTAGCGTCGGAAACACAAAACAGCGAGAATGCAAAAGAAAAACATTGAAAAATGCAAATCAACGATTTTGCCCTCTCCGGAGCGCTCTTGGGCGGCATCTTAAAGGCCTCTTGGGGCGTCTTGGGGGCCTCCGCGGCAGTTTAAAACGCATCGTGCGACATCTTGGGGGCCTCGTGGGGCCTCTTGGGGGCTTCCTGGGTGCCTCTTGGGGGCATCTCGGGGTGGAGAGCTTGATGGGCGGCTCTGGGGCCGTCTCGGGGCTCTCTTGGGCCGTCTTGGGACCCTCTTGGGGGCCTCTTGGGCCGTCTTGGAACGGTTTGGGGAGTCTCTTGGGCGGTGCTTTAGCGCCGGAAACACGAAACAGCGAGAATGCAAAAAAAACATTGAAAAAATGCAAATCAACGATTTTGCCCTCTCTGGGCGCTCTTGGGCACCATCTTACAGGCCTCTTGTTCGGGGATCTTCTGACCCGGGTCAATCCAGACCCGGGTCAGCAGGAAACCAAAAAACTGTAATGCAGGAACAAAAAAACTGCAACGCAGATCTTCGCAAACCCGGGTCAGCCAATACGCGCGGCCGCCCTGCGGCCACGAGCGGCTCCCTAACCCGGGTCAGCCAGAGGGGGTCTTCGCAGGATCCTGCAGGATCCGGCGTCCTGGCTGACCCCCGTCTGCATTGACCCCCGTCTCGAGGCTCCCGACTTGTGGCGACGTAGGGGCCTCCGGGCCATTTTAAAACGCGTCGTGCGGCCTCTTGGGGGCCGTGTGGGGCCTCTTGGGGGCTTCCTGGGGGCCTCTCGGGGCGTCTTGGGGGTATCTTGGGGCGGAGAGCTTGATTTTTCAGTTCGCGTTCCCTCTCTTGGGCCCCTCTTGGGGCCTTCTTGGGACCCTCTTGCGCCGTCTTGGGCGTCTCTGGGGCCATCTCGGGGCTCTCTTGGGCCGTCTTGGGGGCCTTTTGGGGGCCTCTTGGGCCGTCTTGGAGCGGTTTTGGGAGCCTCTCGAGCGGTGCTTTAGTGCCGGAAACACGAAACAGCGAATGCAAAAAATAGTGGCAAAATCATAAAAATCAACCGTTTTGTCCTCTCGGAGCGCTCTTGGGCGGCATCTTAAAGGCCTCTCGGGGCGTCTTGGGGGCCTCCGGGCCAATTAAAACGTACCGTGCGTCGCCAAAGACCCCTGGACGGCGTCTTGGGGGTGTCTCGAGACCGTCTGGGGCCGCCGGGATTGCTGTCTGAGGGCTCCCCGGGGCGATTTTAGGCCTCCCAAAGGCGGGCCAGCGCGCCGGGCACCACGCGCGCGCTTCACGCACTTTGATTCTAGCGTGTCGCAGACACAGGAATCGCTGTGCAAAAAAAATCTTTGGAGCTCGTCTCAGGCAAGTGAGGACTCCAGTGGCAACACCTGCTTGAGGCACCGCTGGGGACGGACCCTGTGTAGAGTGTGGAAAGTCGGACCAGCTCTCTGGTCGATCCTGTGAGGCGCGCCCTGGGGCTCTCTTGGGCCGCTTTGGGGGGCCCATTGGGGGGTTGTTTCGGAGCCTCTTTTGGTGTTTTTAAAAATCTTTTGGGGGCCTCTCGGGGCTTCCTGGGCGCTTCTTGGAACTTAAGTTTCCTGGGAGCCTCTTGGGCCAAAACGCTCGAATCTTCGGTTCCTCGTCCCCGTCTTGGGCGCCGACTCGGTAGTTTGGGCGCCTCGGGGGCCGTCTTGGCTCCCTCGTGGGCCGTCTTGGAGCCCTCTGGGGGGCATCCTCGACCGGCTTGGGTACCTCTTGGGCCGTCTTGGACGCAGTGGAAGCCCAAAAGACGAACACGCCAAGAATATAAGTTGTCCTATAGGAAATCAACGGCTTTTGCTGATTGGGGCTCTATTGGGGTGCCCCTTGTGGCGTGTTCGGGGCCTCTTTGTGTGTTTTTGCGGGTCTCTTGGGGACCTCTTGGGGCTTCTTGGGCGCTTCTTGGAGCCTCATGGGGCCCTTTGGGGGCCTCTTGGGCCAAAACGCTTGCATTTTCGGTTCCTCGTCCCCGTCTTGGGCGCCGACTTGGGGCGTTGTTGAGCGGTTTGGGCGTCTCGTGGGCCTTCTTGGCCCCCTCGTGGGCCGTAGTGGAGCCCTCGTGGGGGCATCCTCGACCGTCTTGGGTGCCTCTTGGGCCGTCTTGGACGCAGTGGAAGCCCAAAAGGCGAACATGCCAAGAATATCAGTTTTCCTGTTGGAAATCGGCGATGTTTGCTTTTGGGGGGCTCTATTGGGGTGCCTGTTGGGAGCCTCCCAGGGGTCTGTTGGGGGCCTCTTGGGGCCTCTGGGGGGCCTCTTGGGGCCTATGGGGGGCCTTTGGGGGCCTCCTGGGAGCCTCTGGGGCCGAAAGCTCGGAATTTGAATATGGTCGTGCACCTCTGGGACCCCTCTGGGGCTCGTCCTCGGGCTCTCTTGGGCTGTTTTGGGGGCCTCTCGGGCCGTCTTGGTCCCCTCCCTCTTGGGGTCGTCTTGGAGCCCTCTTGGGAGCCTGTGGGGCAGTTTGGGGGGCCTCTCTTGGGCCGTCTTGGACGCAGTGGAAGCCCAAAAGGCGAACACGCCAAAAGTATCAGTTTTCCCATAGGAAATCTGCGATTGTTGCTTATTGGGGCTCTCTCGGGGTGCCTCTTGGGGCGTCTTCGAGGCCTTCGGGGGCCTTCTTGGCGTCATGAGAATCGTATTGAAAGGCGTCTGGAGCCATCGCTGCGGCCTCCTAGGGCCTCCCTGCAGCCTCGTGGGGCACTGTTGACCCTGGGTCGCCGAACCCCCGTAAAAACTCACGAAAAAAAACGCCTGGGCCCCGCATTTGCGATCGGGGCGCTGGCCGACCCGGTCCCCCGTTATATGTCTATGAATATGCATCTGTACATGCATTTGTATGTTTATATGTAAATGTATATGTATATTATATGTATATGGATATGTATACGCATGTATATGTATGTGTAAATGTATGTGTATATGCATATGCATATGCATATGCATATGTATATGTATATGTATGTGTATATGTATGTGTATATGTATATGTATATGTATATGTATATGTACATGTATATGTATATGTATATGTATGTGTATATGTATATGGTTATGTATATGTATATGTATGTGCATATGCATATGTATATGCATATGTATATGTATATGTATATGTATATGTATATGTATATGTATACGTATATGTATACGTGTATGTATATGTGTATGTATGTGTATATGTATGTGTATATGTATATGGATATGCATATGTATATGTATATGTTTATGTATATGTATATGGATATGCATATGTACATGTATATGTATATGTATATGCATATGTATGTGTATATGTATACGTATATGTATATGTGTGTACATGTATATGTATACGTATATGTATATTATGTGTATGTGTATATGTATATGTATATGTCTATGGATATGTATATGTATGTACATATCTGTATATGAATAGATATATATATATACACACCAGACTGCATTGGCGCTGCGCGCAATGCACCTTGGTCGTTTGACTTCTGCACGCAAGCGGAATGCGTGCGTGCGTACATGCGCGCATGCATGTATACACGCGAACGTGCATGCACGTTCCGTATACATGTCTAGGTGCATACAATATACTTACATTGTTGTATGTGTGTATACATCGTACAACTGTACATATAAATAGATGTGTGAGGGTATGAGCATGCATATGCAACTCGTACGGGGCATCCTCGGGCATCTTCGCTGCATGCCACGAGACCCTCAACGACTGGGTCACAATGTGAAATGTCATGGGAGCAAAATCAATGAATGCTGGCATTCGGAAACATCGTGGGGGTGTTTTCGGGGCCCTCGTGGGCCGTTTTGGCGCCTTCATGGGCCGTCCTGGGACCTTCTTGGGCCGTCTTGGGGAGCTTGGGCCCGCTGGAGCCCCCTTTGGAACCATCTTGGGCACTTCCGGGGACCTCCCATGGCCCTTTTGGGTCTGTGCTGGGAGCCCTTGGGGGGCCTCTTGGTTCCATTATGGGCTGTCTTGGGGCTCTCGTGGGCGATCGTGGGGCCCGCTCGGCCGTCTTGAAGCTTTCTAGGGGGCCTTTTGGAGCGTCTTGAGGCGATCTCGGGGGCTTTGAAACCGTCTTGAAAGCTGATGAAATCCGAAAGGCGAATATGCTAAAATTGTAAGTTTTACAAAGGGAATGGGACGATTTTTGTGGTTTGAAGGCCCCTTGGAAAGCTTTTTGGGGTGCCTTGGGGGTCTTTATGTTGGCATTCGGAAACATCGTGGGGGTGTTTTCGGGGCCCTCGTGGGCCGTTTTGGCGCCTTCATGGGCCGTCCTGGGACCTTCTTGGGCCGTCTTGGGGAGCTTGGGCCCGCTGGAGCCCCCTTTGGACCCATCTTGGGCACTTCCGGGGGCCTCCCATGGCCCTTTTGGGTCTGTGCTGGGAGCCCTTGGGGGGCCTCTTGGTTCCATTATGGGCTGTCTTGGGGCTCTCGTGGGCGATCGTGGGGCCCGGCTCGGCCGTCTTGAAGCTTTCTGGGGAGGCGATCTCGCGGGCTTGGAAACCGTCTTGAAAGCTGATGAAATCCGAAAGGCGAATATGCTAAAATTGTAAGTTTTACGGAGGGAATGGGACGATTTTTGTGGTTTGAAGGCCCCTTGGAAAATGTTTTGGGGTGCCTTGGAGGTCTTTTGGGCCGTCCTAACGCAATTGGAGTCCCTCTTGGAGCGCTCTTGTGCTGTCTGGGGCCTCCCTTGAGCCTTTCTGATGACCCCTCGGATCGCTCTGGGTCTGCTGGCAAGGCGTTTGTGGAGACCCAGAAAGCCGGGGCCCGGCTCGGCCGTCTTGAAACTTTCTACGGGGCCTTTTGGAGCGTATTGAGGCGATCTCGGGGGCTTTGAAACCGTTTTTAAAGCTGATGAAATCCGAAAGGCGAATATGCTAAAATTGTAAGTTTTACAAAGGGAATGGGACGATTTTTGTGGTTTGAAGGCCCCTTGGAAAGCTTTTTGGGGTGCCTTGGGGGTCTTTATGTTGGCATTCGGAAACATCGTGGGGGTGTTTTCGGGGCCCTCGTGGGCCGTTTTGGCGCCTTCATGGGCCGTCCTGGGACCTTCGTGGGCCGTCTTGGGGAGCTTGGGCCCGCTGGAGCCCCCTTTGGACCCATCTTGGGCACTTCCGGGGGCCTCCCATGGCCCTTTTGGGTCTGTGCTGGGAGCCCTTGGGGGGCCTCTTGGTTCCATTATGGGCTGTCTTGGGGCTCTCGTGGGCGATCGTGGGGCCCGGCTCGGCCGTCTTGAAGCTTTCTTGGGGGCCTTTTGGAGCGCTTTGAGGCGATCTCGCGGGCTTTGAAACCGTTTTGAAAGCTGATGAAATCCGACAGGCGAATAGGCTAAAATTGTAAGTTTTACGAAGGGAACGGGACGATTTTTGTAGTTTGAAGGCCCCTTGGAAAGCTTTTTGGGGTGCCTTGGGGGTCTTTATGTTGGCATTCGGAAACATCGTGGGGGTGTTTTCGGGGCCCTCGTGGGCCGTTTTGGCGCCTTTATGGGCCGTCCTGGGGCCTTCTTGGTCTTGGGGAGCTTGGGCCCGCTGGAGCCCCCTTGGACCCATCTTGGGCACTTCCGGGGACCTCCCATGGCCCTTTTGGGTCTGTGCTGGGAGCCCTTGGGGGGCCTCTTGGTTCCATTATGGGCTGTCTTGGGGCTCTCGTGGGCGATCGTGGGGCCCGGCTCGGCCGTCTTGAAACTTTCTAGGGGGCCTTTTGGAGCGTCTTGAGGCGATCTCGGGGGCTTTGAAACCGTCTTGAAAGCTGATGAAATCCGAAAGGCGAATACGCTAAAGTTGTAAGTTTTACGGAGGGAATGGGACGATGTTTGTGGTTTGAAGGCCCCTTGGGAAGCTTTTTGGGGTGCCTTGGGGGTCTTTTGGGCCGTCCTGACGCAATTGGAGTCCCTCTTGGAGCGCTCTTGTGCTGTCTGGGGCCTCCCTTGGGCCTTTCTGATGACCCCTCGGATCGCTCTGGGTCTGCTGGCAAGGCGTTTGTGGAGACCCAGAAAGCCAGGTGACCTTTTCCAAGGACGTCCAAGGGAGCCCGAGAACCCCAGATCCTGGGGGTCCAGTTTTGGGGGGCGGGGGAGGGTTTTGCCCCCCCCCCCCCCGGGCTTGTAAAAATATAGGAAGAGGAATACTCTCTCTTTCTCTCCGTCTCTCTCTCTCTCTCTCTCTCTCTCTTTCTCGTTCTCCCCCTCTCTCTCTCTATCTCTCTCTCTCTCTCTCTCTCTCTCGGGGGGGAGGCGAAGGGCAGCCTCTGGCACCCAGGGAGCAACCAGGCCTGGGCAGGGCAGCTGGCGGCAGCCCCCTGCTGCCAAACCGCACCAGCCCGCGCGCGGCATCAACGCCAGAATATTTAGAGACGAGGAGGAGGAGGAGGAGGAGGAGGAGGAGGAGGAGGAGGAGGAGGGCGAGACATCAAGCATGGGCGGCCAGGCAAAAGGGGCAGGAAAGAGGGGGGCGGGGGCGGAGGCGGATGTCGTGGGAGTCAGCGTCGCGAAGTGGTCGTGGAGGGCGCGGCCATTGTGGTGCTGGTCGTGACGGTCGTCGCTGTTGCGGAGGCAGTGGTTATGGTCATGGGCATCGTGGTGTCGTCAAGGCGTTGGTCGTGGTGGTCGTGTTCGTGGCGGTCGTGGTGGAGGCGGTGGTGGTTGTGGTCGTGGTGGTGGGCGTCGTGGCGGTGGCGGCGTCGTCTCTTTCTCTCTCTCTCTCTCTCTCTTTCTCTCTCTCTCTCTCTTTTTCGCTGTCTCTCTCTCTCTCTCTCTCCCTCTCTCCCTATCTCTATCTCTCTCTCTCACACTCACACATGTTTATATCACAGGGGCGCTCCGTCGGAATGCAGGGAGAGGTGAGAATAGGCGAGGAATACGGGGGAGCGGACGACGACGATGGACAGCAGCGGGATAGGAAGAGGTCGAGAAAGGAAAAGCAGGAGCAGGAGAAGAGAAGGGGCCCTCAATAAGGGAAACGGGTGAGGAGGAGGAGGAGGAGGAGGAGGAGGAGGAGGAGGACGAGGAGGCTGAATCCGCCCCACCTCCTTGGGAACGCAATTCTGGGAATAGTATGAGGACAGTTCTTATGTTCTGTATGCTGCACCCTGAAGACATCGTCTCTTTCAGGGTTCTATACATGGCTCGTAAGAATAGGGGCAAGGGGGGGCGCCATTGACGGTCCCTCCTTGGATCGATATCCTCCGAGATGGCCCCAAGATGGCCCCAAGGCTCTCAAGAGGGCCCCAAGAGGCGCCTAGGAGGCTCCATCAGACCCCCAAGAGGCCCCCAAGATCGAAGACGCTCCCACGAGACCCCCAAGAGGACCCAAGAGGCCCTAGAGGCACCTGAGACGATTCAAGAAGCCCCTGGGACTGCCAAGAGGCCCCCAAGACGCCCCAAGAGGCCTCCAAGAAGCTCTCGAAAGACATCCGAAGAGACTCCAAGAGGCATCCAAGATGCTTCTGGACTTTCTGGTCGCCCTCCTCCTCCTCATCCTCCTCCTCTTCCTCCTCTTCCTCCTCCTTTCTCCATTCCGTTTCCTTATAAATAAATCCTCCCTGTCGCACCCCGATGCCGGTCGAAAGGGTGGGCCGGGCGTTTCGCCTGAGACTTCCGCACCACTTATGACCCTGAAGCATACAAACTGGCAAACGTTTCACAATGTGGATCTCGCATTGGCGCCGAGCACATTGATGTCACCAGCCCTCTGGGCGCAGATCGTCTAACGATGACGTTTTCCCCTCTTCCAAAAAGCCCTCTTGTCCTTCGGGGAGGGGTAACCCCTCCCCGTACCCCCTCCCCTGGACCTGGGCGGGAAGGGCCGCGATCGGTTGGAGGGTCCTTTTTCGGCCCCTGGGAGGGCCAATTTTTGACACCCCTCACAAGGATCGTGGACCCCGAGGAGGGGGCCTCGATCTGGACCCTCCCTCCTTTGAGCGACAGCCTCGAAGATGGCCCCAAGAGGCGCTCCAGGGCCCCCAAGAGAACCCCAAGAGAGCCCCAAAGAGGGTTCCAAGAGGATCCCAAAATGGCCCCAAGAGGCTCCCGAGAGGCCCCCAAGAGCCCCCCGAGCGGCCCCGGAGAGCCCAAGATGACGTCCAAGATGGCTCAGATAGCCCAAGCTGGCTCAAGATGGACTCCAAGATGGTCCAAACGGCTCCAAGAGCGTTCCAAGAGCGCCCAAGAGCGCTCCAAGAGAGCCCCAATAAGCGGTTTGCCGGCTCCTGATGGGGGGAGCTGAATTGGGAACCCCACCATCCTGTAATCGATGGCCTCCCAAATGATCCCAAGAAGCCTTCGGGGGTTACCAAGAAGGTTCCAGGAGGGCCCCAAAAACTCCCTGAGATGTGTAGCAGCAGCACCAGCAGCAGCAGCAGCCACAATAATACTTCTAGATGGTTCCATGAGTCCTCGTCCGCGTCGTCCTCATCCTGGTCCTCGTCCTCCTCGTCCTCGTCCTCATCCACGTCCCCGTCCTCCTCGTCCCCCTCGTCCCCCTCGTCCTCCTCGTCCTCATCCTCCTTTTCCTCCTCCACCTCCGCCTCCTCCTCCGTTTCCTCCTCCTTCCCCTCGTGCTCCTCCTCCTCCTGCTCCTCCTCCTCCTCCTCCTCCTCCTCCTCCTCCTCCTGCTCGTCCTCCTCCTTCTCATCCCCCTCCTCCTCCTCCTCCCCCTCCTCCTCCTCCTCCTCCTCCTCCTCCTCCTCCCCCTCCTCTTCGCCTCGCCCCGACGCGACACCCAGGGATGGCCCGAAGAGGCCTTCCAAGGCCATCCCGTTGCTCGCTTTGTTTCCCTAGATGTGTCTCTTCGTCCCTCTTCCCGTCAGCTCTGAAGAGCAGGGTTTCTGAATGGGCTGGTGAGGATAAGTTGTTTTCGTTCGCGAGCGCGCCGGGATGCCGGGCGCCGTCAAGAAACGCGGCTAGCTAGTAACGGCCTAAACTCCGCGGCACGAGGGGGGAACGAAAACAAGCGGAAAACGAGGCGAACAACGCGGGGGAAGAAGCGGAGAAAGAGCACACAGGAGCGAGCTACGCTGCGGTTCGGGAGATGCGGTAGACCAGGAAAAACCACTGGTCGAGGTGCAACACCAAAATGGCGAAATTCATGATGTCCACGAGCTCGAGGAAAGCGACCACGGACATAACCACTGCAACGCCAGCACCGAGAAAAGGCCACAATGCAGACGAAGGCCGTGACGCAACCGACGAGGACGTCGAACAAGCTAGTGTGAAGAATTTCAAACATGTACAAGAGCTTCACGGATTGAGGGCGGGTGGTTTTCAAAATGTGGCTATTGCCTTAGCGGCACGCACTTTCGGTTTTTTAGATTTGCGAGAGCTTCACGGATTCCCATAGTCAACGTGCCAGTAATGGTGTTTTGGACGCACTCAGGATTGCGAGGGCGCAAGAATTACCTCGACTACCGGTGTTTAAGTCCCAGGAATGGTGTTTGGCAGGGCCCAGGATCGTCAAGACGCAATAGTCATGTTGATTCGTGGCGTTGGAATAGAGAATGCTGTTTGGGCATGAATAAGGGTCTTGCAACGGTTCTCTCCCAACGAGGCAGCTCCTTCAGTGGACCTTGTATGGGGTCTATGAAGAGGAAGCTTGGAGGGAAGGTTTATTCCAACATCGTTGATGAATCTTGGGCTTCCACTGGTCCCCCCTCCTCCTCCCCATCTCCCTACTTCTCCTCACCGAGTAACTGTTAATGGCGGCCCGCTCGCAGACCTGGAAGCAAGGTCTGTGATCATCCTCCTCCTCCTCCTCCTCCTCCTCCTCCTCCTCCTCCTCCTCCTGCTCCTCATCCGATTTCTCCTCCAGCCTCCCCCTCTTGGGGTATAACGTCTTACCCAGCCTTTGAGTCCACCTCATGCTCCTCCACATCCCTGGTCAGGGCAACTCGCCTGGGCATCGTTTCTGGATGAGCTGGTGGGTTTGCACGAAGCGTCTAGACTTGATTACCGGGCTAACAGTGGCAACAGCAGCAGTAACAGCAAAAGCGAGGCTGCTAGCACCTCTGGTGCTCAGGATCACCATGGTGCACCGTGTGTGGCGCACTGCACAGTCGTGCAACCCACGCGAGGCAGCCACGGAGCGGCGACGGGACGTAGCTCAGGGCGAAAACTCGAAGAACCCGCCCAGAGCACCGCGGCGGCGACGGGGCCGCGACGGGCGGACACCGGGCGAAACCCAGGGGAGTCAACCCAACGCACGAGGAGGAGGAGGAGGAGGAGGAGGAGGAGGAGGAGGAGGAGGAGGAGGGGGAGGAGGAGGATGAGGAGGAGGAGGAGGAGGAGGAGGAGGAGGAGGAGGGGTATCCCTCGGCATCCTCCTGTGGGCTGCCCCCGGAAATCCGACAGGGACGCCACCGCAGGGCCAGGAGGACCCAGGAGGCCTCGAAGACGGTCCCAAGGGACCCCGGAGATGTCCTCGAGAGTCCAAGGCGGCCGAAGATGGTCCCAGGATGCCTCTAAGATGGCCCAGGAAGGCCCCAAGGCGGCACCGAGAGAGCAAACAACATAAAAGAATGTGTGCCGTCATGTTTTTTAGGTCCCATGTCCTGATCCCACAGCTCCCAGTGCCCCCGTAGATTGCCCAGGGTGGTCCCAAGGTGGCCCCCACGACGCAATGTGAATGGACCGCAGGGGCCTCAAGATAGGCTCAAGAATGCCAAATATAGCCCGAAAATGGCCCAAGAGGCCCAAGAGGCCCGAAAATGCTAAATATAGCCGAAAATGCTAAATATAGCCCGAAGGTGGCCCAAGAGGCCCAAGAATACCCCCAGCTCGCGCGCGTGACGTTCGCCTCACGAGCCAAGTGAAAAGAGGTCGCGAGGCAGATCCGCAGCCCCAATCGAGAGGGGTGAAAGCCGGTGCTGCACTAGGCAGTGCTGCACCGCCCAGGCCGAAGCATCGGCCCAAAAGCACGGTCGTAGCAACAGCACGCGACGCCTGGCCGAGACGGCCCCAAGACGGCAATCGGCTAGTTGTCATCGGAGTTTCCCGCTACCTATCGTCCAAAGATCGGCATTTCCCGTTAATTGTAATGCCAACCTCCTCCTCCTCCTCCTCCTCCTCCTCCTCCTCCTCCTCCTCCTCCTCCTCCTCCTCCTCCTCCTCCTCCTCCTCCTCCTCCTCCTCCTCCTCCTCGTCCCCCTCCTCCTCCTCCTCCTCCTCCTCCCCCTCCTCCTCGGCTCGCTATCATCCAGCATCCTCTGGTTCCCGCGGCCGTCGGCCCAGACGGGGCGGCAACGGCACGCGACGCCTGGCCGAGGCGGCCCCGAGACGGCCATCGGCGGGAGCCAGGCAGGAGGGCCGGCGGGAGAGGGGGCGCCGCCGGAGGGCGCAGCCCCGCGGAGGGAGCGGGCGGGGAGGGGCGGAGGCCCTGCCTCCCTGCGCGCCGCACCGCTGCTCCCCTCCACGCCTGCCTCCTCGGGCTTCTCCTCCCTCCTCGCCTCCCTCCCTCCCTCCCCTCCCGCCTCCCTCCTGCCTCGCCTCCCTCCCGCCGCTCCTCCCCTCCCTCCCTCCTCCCCTCCCTCCCTCCCTCCCCTCCCCGTCCGCCCCAGGAGGGGAGGAGGCCCTCCCTCCCTCCTCCCCGCCTGCGGCGGAAGGCTGGGGCCCGGGTGGCTGCTGTCCGCCGGGCAGGGCGGGCTGCGAATGCTGCCCTAGCTGGTTTGGGGGGGGGGTCGAGCTCCATCCCCGCGGCCCCCTTCAAGGGGGGGGGGCGCCGAGACGGCGCTGCGGAGCGCGACACTTGCCCCTGGCGAGTCGATTCGATCCTTCTCTCCTCTTCTTCTCCCTCTCCCAGGAAGCTCCTCGAGCAGCAGCCTCTCCAGCAGCGGGACCGACCTCAGCAGCCCCCTCGGCAGATCCCGGAGGCGGTTGCCGTACAGGTACAGCCACCTCGCGTGCAGAATCGCGCGCGCCCCGACGCGCGACCTGTCCGGATAGAAGACGCACGGGGCGTCCTCCAGGCCTCCCCGAGGGACCCCCGAGCGTAGCGATCGACATGGCCCCGAGGAGGACCGAGGTCGACGTCGACGACGACGACAACGACGACCACCACCGCCGACGACGACGACGCCGACGACGACGACGACGACGACGACGACGACGACGACGACGACGACTGGGGGCCCAGTTGTACCAAACACCGTCTTTGTCACAGTCGTCGTCGCACTCGCCGTCGTCGCCGTCGCCAGGGGGGCGGTCACTGCTGGACGGATGCTCGCTGTTCTGCTGCTATTGCTGGCACTGCTGCTGCTGTTGGTGCTTGTTCTGCTGCTGCTGCTGCTGCTGCTGCTGCTGCTGCTGCTGCTGCTGCTGCTGCGTACTCCCACCTATCGGGCGTGTTGATGCGGGGCGCCCTCCGAGCCATTGCGAAACAAGGTTTTCGCCATGAGGGAGCTTGAACAGGTTCTCGCTCTCGTCGGTGCTTGGTTGAGGAAGGACCATGGAGAAGTTCCCGCTCTAGCCGCGGGAGATGGAACCTGAAAAGGTTCTCGCTCTCGTAACCCAGCGGTTGGAAAGGATAGTGGCTTCTGGTTTCCAGCCGCGGGTGAGGGAACTTGAAAAGGTTCTCGCTTCCGTACGCGATTGGTTGGAGAGGGAACTTGAAAAGGTTCTTGGTCCAGCAGTGGGAGAACGAACTTGAAAAAGGTTCTCGCTCTCGAATGGGATTGGTTGGAGGGGGAACTTGAAAAGGTCATTGCTCCATCCGTGGAAGAAAGAGAACTTTGAATTCAAAATGCTTCCACCTCCTCTTCCTCCTCCTCCTCCTCCTGCTCCTCTTCCTCCTCCTCGCCCCCTCATCGTCATCATCATCATCATCAGCATCAGCATCATCATCAGCATCATCATCATCATCATCATCATCATCATCATCATAATCCTCATCATCCGAAAAATCATCATGCGCAGCAGCAGCAGCATCATCATCATCATCAGCATCAGTATCATCATCATCAGCAGCATCAGCATCATCATCATCATCATCATCGTCATCATCATCATCATCAGCATCCTCATCATCATCATCATCATCATCATCATCATCATCATCATCATCATCACAACCACCATCAACGTCATCATCATCAGCAGCAGCAGAAGCAGAAGCAGCAGCAGCAGCAGCAGCAGTCATCATCATCATCATCATCATCATCATCATCATCATCATCATCATCATCATCATCCTGATTATCATCCTCATCCTCATCATCATCGTCATCATCATCCTCATCATCGGCATCATCATCATCCTTGCATCTTGCAATCACGATCATCACGACCACGGATGAAGACAACGCCAACGACGACGACGACGACGACGACGACGATGACGACGACGACGGCGACGACGGCGATGACGATGACGAAGACGATGATGACACGAGGTGAGGGTGGAGCAGGGGCACGAGCAGGAGGACGAGAAGGACGGGAGTGAGGACGCAGGGGAGGGAGGAATGGAGGAGGGAGAGATGGAGAAGGACGACAAGGAGGAGACGCCTTGGGAAAAAGCAAATCGAGGACAAGCCACGTATTCAGCAAGGGTGAGGAACGCAGAAGTTGCCGTGGCCTACCCTGCCTGTGCGACCAGGTTGGGGCCCGATGAAAGGATGAGAGATCCAGTTCCTCCTCTTTCCGGATTGCGCATCTCGCCTTGAGCGCGATGGCTGGTCGATCTTCTCTAAGGCCCCGCGATCACACAGTCTCAGGTTTGGACGCCCGAAATGGGTACCGAAAGAATGGGTACCATGCCCAACAGCAAATGTTGTCCCAAACCAACAGCGGCCGCTGTTGGGCAGGCGGCCTCCTGTCTCGAATGGACACAGGCCGCGGCGGCGTGGACAGCGAGCCCTGTTCAAAGTGAACAGGAACTGCTGTCGGGCATGGTACCCATTCTTTCAGTACCCATTTCGGGCGTCCAGATCAGGCACTCCAAGATGCCCCGAGCAGCATGCGGAAGGACACGACACGACGCGGCACAGCACCGCACTCCACGGCGCGGCGCTGCACACGGCACGGGACGGCCCCGCCCCACCGGATTACGAGTTGGATACGCGGCTCGCCTGCGTTTGCGACAGACCCCACGCAGGCACCAAATCGCGAGTTCCCGGTTTGTCTACACGTACGGCAGGTTCGTGTCGTGCCGACCCCAGCGTTGGTTTTTGACACCGCAGGGATCGTTCAACCTTGAACGATCGGCCGCTGCCGCAACGTCCGATCGTTCAACATCGACCGATTCTGGGTCGCCGGCGGCGTTCAACCTTGAACGCCCGCGCTGGGGTCGCCGCTGGTCGACACGACGCAAACCTACCGTAATGGGTTGTGCTTCACGCTGCGCGGCATCGGTTGCGCCAGACGACCCCCAAATGGGGCACCAAATCGCGGATCCCCCAGTATGACGAAAGGTTGCGTGCCATTGGTCGCGCCAGACCACCCGCGGGGCACCAAATCGCGATTCCCCCAGCCTGTGTACATTTCACAGGTTGCGCCCCACGTTGCGCGGCTCAGGTTGTGCCAGACACCCAGCGGGGCATAAATTCGCGATGGCCCTGGTCTGTCTACAGTCCACGGACTGCACCCAACGTTGCGCGCCACAGAATGCGCCACACCCTCCACGGGGCGCAAATCAGCCGATGCATTTTTGTGTTTGTGGATTCCAGGTATTGTGAATAAACCTCACAATATTCGATGTTCAAGACGAAGACTCCCAAAGTGGGCATGTTGCTCGCTAATCCGATGATATACTGGCGAGATGCCACTGAGCGTGGAGTTGGGCGCCTGGAGTACGATAGGCAGCCGAGGCCCCAGGGAAGCGGTTGCAACCTCGGAATCGCTGGACGCGGGGTCCTGGCTGCAGTCGTCTTCCGCCTCCACAGTGGTGGATGCGTCCAGCTGGTTTGGGGGGGCTGTTGGCGGGTGCAGGCTGCAGGTGGACGAAGTTTCGTCGTTGCGTGCCCACGCACCGGCTGCGCACCCACCATCGGGAGCCTGCCTCACGCGTGATCTGTGCTCCAGTCCTTGATGAGCATGCACTCCGCCCTGCGGAACTGCAGGGGTGCCTCGCGACACGGGTCAAGGTCGGACCCCCGAGCGCGTCTCACGTCGGGGGGAGCCAGAGAACAGATTGCGCCGACAGGCTTACGTCGGGCATGTCCCCCTGCAGGCGGATTTTGGGCGGAAAATCAAAGATATTCCAAAAATATCCCAAAATAGTAAAAGATAATCGAAAAATCGTCCCCTGACTATTTTTTTACTACTTTTCAGTATTCCTCCTGTGGAGGGACACGCCCGACTTGACGATAGGCTGCCGCTGCAGCGCATGCTGCCGTGCAGGCGAGCCTGAGCTGCTGGGTGCCCTCGGCCCGCGGAGAGCTCCGGGCCCTGCTCCAGGCAGGCGGCACGGCGGGTGACCTACAGGCGGACTCTGGGCGAAAAAGGAAAATTATCCCGGCAAAGCAACCTAACAGCGATGTGTAGGAGCACATCTGGAAGCATTCCCCTTAAGATTCAGATGAGAATCCAGTTGTAGAATTCTGCTGTTCTCGCAGTCGTAGTCGCATTCGCGATGACAGTCGCAGTGGCAACGGCAGTCGCAGTCACAGCCTCAGCCTCAGCTCAGCCTCAGCCTCAGCCTCAGCCTCAGCCTCAGCCTCAGCCGCCTCAGCCTGCCTCAGCCTCAGCCTCAGCCTGCCTCAGCCTCAGCCTCAGCCTGCTTCAGCCTCAGCCTCAGCCTCCTTCAGCCTCGGCCTCAGCCTCAGCCTGCCTCAGCCTCAGCCTGCCTCAGCCTCAGCTCAGCCTCAGCCTGCCTCAGCATCAGCCTGCCTCAGCCTCAGCCTCAGCCTGCCTCAGCCTCAGCCTCAGCCTCAGCCTCAGCCTTCAGCCTCAGCCTCAGTCTGCCTTCAGCCTCGGCCTCAGCCTCAGCCTGCCTCAGCCTCAGCCTGCATCAGCCTCAGCCTCAGCCTCAGCCTGCCTCAGCATCAGCCTGCCTCAGCCTCAGCCTCAGCCTGCCTCAGCCTCAGCCTCAGCCTGCTTCAGCCTCAGCCTCAGTCTGCCTTCAGCCTCGGCCTCAGCCTCAGCCTGCCTCAGCCTCATCCTGCATCAGCCTCAGCCTCAGCCTCAGCCTGCCTCAGCCTCAGCCTGCCTCAGCCTCAGCCTGCCTCAGCCTCAGCCTCAGCCTGCCTCAGCCTCAGCCTCAGCCTGCTTCAGCCTCAGCCTCAGTCTGCCTTCAGCCTCAGCCTCAGCCTGCCTCAGCCTCAGCCTGCATCAGCCTCAGCCTCAGCCTCAGCCTGCCTCAGCATCAGCCTGCCTCAGCCTCAGCCTCAGCCTGCCTCAGCCTCAGCCTCAGCCTGCTTCAGCCTCAGCCTCAGTCTGCTTTCAGCCTCGGCCTCAGCCTCAGCCTGCCTCAGCCTCAGCCTGCCTCTGCCTCAGCATTCAAAATGTGGCCCGGGAATGTAGTTCTGGGAACTCGAAGAACACGAAGTGGCCTACAGTTGGCTCCGGGCATTCAAAATCATGCCCAAGAATGGAGTTCTGGGAACTCGAAGACCACGAAGTGGCTTACAGTTGGCTCCGGGCATTCAACATCATGCCCAGGAATGGAGTTCTGGGAACTCGAAGACCACGAGGTGGCCTACAGTTGGCTCCGGGCATTCAAAATCATGCCCAAGAATGAAGTTCGGGGAACTCGAAGAACACGAAGTGGCCTACAGTGAGCTCCGGGCATTCAGAATGTGGCCCGGGAATGGAGTTCTGGGACCTCGAAGACCACGAAGTGTGTAACTGTTTGCTTAAAACGACTTCCGCGGATCCCTGTCCGGATGCCGCCCAGACCCCCCTGGGGAGTCATGATGCTCTCTTTTGACCCTATTAGAAACCTATCAGTCTTCGCTGTCAGGTAAATACTCCAAAAATGCTTCAGAATAGTCAAACAATAGCAGGGAGAATTGTCCCCTGACTATTGTTTTAAACTATTTTTGAATATTCCTCCTTTTGAGGGACATGCCCGACTCTTAAGGCTGGCGCTGGAACTTGGGGAGGGCCACCTGGTGGCGGTTGGCGGTGGCGTGGTGGGCCTGGGCCTGGGGCAGGAGTGCCCCGAATCGAGCGGACGAGTCGGGTCGGTGGTCGAGAGGAGTCGGAGGAGCCGAAGCGGCGGAGATCGGCAGGCCAGAGAGGCCCCCGTCGAGGAGCCGAAGCCCACGTGGGAGCCCGAAGTCGAACCGATGCGGAGTCGGAGCCGAAATCGACGCGAGCCGCATCGGAGGAGTCGAGGCGAAAGCCCTGCAGGGCGGACGCCGCAGGCCGCGCTCGGAGGCGGCCGAGGTGCCCGTGCAGGTGCCGGAGGCTCCACGGCCGCGGCGTGCGCGTCGCGGGGGCGCTGCGGCGTGCTGGGCCGCGGCCCGGTGGTGCGCGTGCGCCGCGCTCTGTCGGGGGCGCGCAGGCACGGACTGGCGAGCCATGGATCTGGCGCGCGGTCGCCAGGTGCAGGGATCCGGGGAGGTGCCCTCCCCAAAATGCGGCCGGTGCCGCCTCGCTCGGCGGCGGAGGTCCGCGATCTCCCACGGAAGCGGGACCCGTCGCGAATCCACGCCCCCCTGATCCCTGTCTGTGATCGCCTGACTCTGGGCGAATGGCGAAGCTGACGGAGAAGGAGGAGGCAGGAAGGAGCAGAGAGAAGGAAGGCGTGAGCAGGAGACGGAACGGGGAACGGAGGAGGAGGAAGAGCAGGGGAGGTGGGCCCATGCTGAGCACTTTCGCGGCGGGCAAGCAGTCCCCCGAGTAGGCGGCCGAAATCTGCGCTTGGCATGGCAGGCGGGCATCTCGCATTCAGCCGACTGGCTACAAGAAAATCCAAGACAGTCCCATGCGCACGGCTTTCCCTTCTGGAGAGACGGGCGGAGTGACAGCATGCCTTGGCCACCCCAGGCCAGCATGCGGTCCTGGTCTTTGCAAGGGCCGCTGCACCTGCGGCGGCCTGACTTGGCGGGGGAGGGGCGGAGGGAGGGAAAATCGCATGAGCCCCAGACTTGGGGCTGCGGGCCACAGCTTACACA
>CAUYUJ010019281.1:1462064-1484564 GCA_963575745.1 Prorocentrum cordatum
GTTCCGCAGGGGAACAAGTGGATACCGCTAGTCCGCGGCCAGTGCCAGGGCTCTCTAGCCCGACAGTTTTGTTCAACGCTCCGTGTGCCTCCTGCTGCCCGCAGGTGAGCTTTCTCTGTTCCTCAGCTCGTCCATGGCGCCTCCGCAGCAGCGCAGCAGCTACGTCAAGTGCTACTCCTGCTCGTACGCCTGGAACTGGAAGACCAAGCAGACGTGCTACTGGTGTGGCAAAGCTTTGGCGCCGTGGACAGATGCCCCGCCTCCGGTGCAAGGTGCTTGGGCGGCCCGTGTCTCAGCCGCAGCCCAGGCCGAGGCCAAGTGCACCCAGCAGTCCAGCCCCGAGGGAAGTTGGGAGCCGTGGTCATCATGGCCCAAGTCCCGCCGCCGCCGTGGCAAGGGCAACGGCAAGGACCAAGACGACGACTGGTGGGCCAGCAAGAACGACACCCCCAAGGCTCGCTCCGCCGAGGACATCTTGGCGGAGCTCCAGGCGATCGCCCCCCACATCGACAAGGCAGCCATTGACGGCATCAAGTCGCAGATTCCGCCGCCCCAGCCGCAGAAGCCAGCCGACCTCAACGACATCTACAGCCGCGCCCAGGCTACGGAGCGCCGCTGCAAGAACAACCTGGAGAGGCTGCTGGAGAGCGAGCAGAAGGCGCTCAGCTGGTACACAGAGCGCAAGCAGGCGTCGGAGGAGGCCGCCTACAAGTTGGCTGAAGCCCAGGCGGAGGCCCAAGCGGCTCTCGACGCACTCCAAGCCGCCCGCAAGGGCGGCACAGCTACTTCTACGCCGTCGCAGCAGAACCCGACCTTCAACCTCACCAGCCTCCTCGAGGACGGCGACATCTCCATCGAAGCGGGTGCAGCGCTCGATCTCCAAGGCCTCGACATCGACGACAGCGACCGCCAGGCATGGGAATCCCTGCAACAGCGCTTTGCCACGGAGCTCAAGGCCAAGGTCACTGAGCTCTTCGGCAACACCGCCAGCCGCATCAGCCAGCTCCGAGCAGAGGCCAGCACCACGCGCACGCGCTTCGCCTCCAAGCGGCAGCGCGCTGACGAGGATGGGCACGCCAGAGAGGGAGGTGGATCACCGCCCGCCGCCTCGGCTGCAGCAGGCGAACCCCCAGCGGCAGCCGCAGCGGATGCTGAGGGCACTGCGCCCTCTCCGCCAGCGGCGCCAAGCGATGAGCCTCCCGCACCTGCTGCTGGCGCTTCTTCTGACGGCGGCTACGCCACACAGCCTGTACCTGCACTCAACAAGGACCCCGACCTCGAAGACAAGGCACAGAAGATGCTCAGCCAGATGCGCAAGCCCACTGCTGCCGCCGCCGCTGGACCGCAGCAGCCTCTTTAGCCGACTACAACCCGACCCTGGACGGAATGGTGAGACGGGACGCCTACCGTCAGAGACCACGATCTACGACAACCCACCGATCATCAATACAATGGACGCAGTCCTCGACCCGTTCGACGAGCTGGCCGAGTTGGACGCCCACATCGATTTCGCAGTTTCCGAGCAGTACGCTACCGCCCCGCCCGAGACGCTGTCCTCGGTAGGGGGCGATGAGGCGGCGCAGACCGTCGACCCCGTGGTATGGGACCCAGGGCAGCCGCATCGTGCTACGCGGTCCGACCCTGATGCCGCTCCGCCCGAGACGCTGTCCTCGGTAGGGAGCGATGAGACGGCACAAGCTGTCGACGTGCATGTGGTACAGGAACCAGGGGAGCCTTCGCCAAAGGCAAACCCTGATGCCGCCCCGCCCAAGACGCAGTCCTTGGTAGGGGGCGATGAGATGGCGAAAGCTGTCGACACGCCCGCAGGGAAAGGGCCATGGAAGCCCAGCAGCCCGAGAGCCGACCCTAGTCCCGCCTACCAAGACGAAGGCCCTACGAAGCCCCCGCTGTCAGACCATTCCCTGTTCTTCTCCAACATTACTCAATGGGGACCACAGTCGGAGAAATGGTTGGCAGGACCAGGCAAGCAATATCAGATGGTAGCATTAGTTGAAACACACATCTCGCCTGGAAAAGCGCCGCCCATCTACGACAAGCTAGCAGCGGATGGTTGGAGAATATCATCGACTACGGCCACTCCTACCAGTAGATCAGACGGCGGCAACACGGGTGGCGAGATCATCTTATCCAGGTACCATGTCCAGGCCACCACGTTCAACCACCTCCGTGACCTTGCCATCTCCCAGCGCAGGCCTGACCCGTTCCTCGGCTTCACGCCCATGGTATGGCACAGACGTTCTGGCAACTTGGTTGTTATTGCCGCGTATCTGGAACCCCACAGGCAGATCGAGGGTGCAGTACACGATAAGCTACTTTCGCTGGGAGCGTTCGTTACTATGCTCACAGACCCTTGGATCATCCTGGCCGATTGGAACATGACACCTGAGCAGCTTGCAGCGACAGAGTGGCTCGCCAAATGGAATGCTACCATCGTGCGAGCACCTGGATCCGCCACTTGCGACAAGGGCCAGGGACTCACGCTTGATTTCGCATTGGTCAAGACTGGCATCGAGCACACGATCTCCATTCGCCAGTGCCCCACAGTACCCTGGGCCACCCACGTTGGCCTTGAAGTTCGAGCAGGCAGTGCAGACCCCTGGTGGTATCAGTCGATCGATACCCCCAAGTCCTTCCCCATAGTGGACAGACCCAGGATTCCGCCAGACCCCAACAGCAAGACCGCCATCAAGAAACGTAAAACAGCTGAAGCTCGAGCAGCACGTCTCCGTGATCTACCTCCTGAACTCCAACAAGCAGCAGCACAGCTTCAGCCACAAGACGAGCCCGCAGCACAGGAACCTATCCCCTATGCCATCCCGATGGACATGTGGGAAAAACAATGGCAGGAAGCGGTACCCACACGTTGTAAGCAGCCACACGCGCACTTCGTGTACAGACACTGGGTGCACGACGCCGACGTCCTCAACCTCAAGTACGCCAAATGGGTCACGGCGCTCGAGAACACCATGATCAGCCACCACCAGATTGACCCGAAGGAAGCTGCAGCATACACTGGCCGAGCTCAGGGCTACCAGTTATCTTGGAAGAAGACAGCTGCTGCCCCAGGCCGCGTACACGTACACGACCCACATTCGGAATGGTGGGCAATTACGCTCACCCTCATCAAGCGCTACGCCGCGCTTCACGACAAGCCCAAGCACACAGCGCTTATGCAGCAGCAGGCCACCATCATCCAGCAGCGCGCGGACCACTTCAACACTCACATGCACGACCTTCAGTTCGAGAAGGATGAGGACACCATCTTCCGCTGGTTTGCGCTCGTCTGGGCCCCGCACCTGGACAAGGATGACACCGACGACTTGGTCACCATTACCGCTACCTGGGCCTCCAGAGCCCTCTCGGCCGCCCTCGCCAAGTCCAAGAGGGCCTACGGGGCTTGGCTCGCCCAGCAATGGAAGCACCGCCCTGGAGTACTACACGCCCATGTCAAGCCAGCACCCGCACGTCACATCGAGGCCTACACGGCCAACCTGACCATCGCTGACCCCACCGTCATCATGGACAACAAGAAGCAACAATGGCAGCAAGTATTGCAAGCCACTGAGACCTCCGACGACATCCTCCAGGCCCTGTCAAAGGCCAAGGCAGCAGCTGCTCATCAACCGCTCGAGCCCATCACAGCCGAGATCGTACACCGCATTCACGGCTGCATGCCACCCAGTAAAGCACACGGAGTTGACGCCCTAGGACCTCGCGACCTCCATCGATTACCAGAACCAGCAGTCGAAGCTTATGCAGATATCCTCAACTCAGCGGAGCAAGCAGGCATCTGGCCACTACAAATTTCAGGCACCATCGCAGCTCTCGCCGCCAAGAAGTCTGGAGGCGACAGGGTCCTCGGCATGCTCCCTCATATGGCCAGACTCTGGTCTCGCATTGGATCTACCGCATCGGCAGCCTGGACGCAAGGTCTGGACGACTTTTGGACCACAGCCATCAAAGGCTCTTCAGCTCTCCAAGCCGCCCTATATAGGGCCTTGTTAGACGAGACAGCCTCAGCACTTGGCATACAGTCGGCCACCTTGCTATTAGACATCCAGAAGTTCTACGACAATATCAAGCTCGCCAACCTCATCATGGTCGGCCTCAACTGCGGCTTTCCTCCCATCATTCTATTATTGGAGGTACAGCTATACCTGGCGCCCAGATTCTTGCGCAGTCGGCAATGGGTGAGTATGCCTATCTTCGCCTCCAAAGGCATCATTGCAGGCTCCCCTCACGGCACCACCCTGGCACGACTTATTTTGCTAGCAACTCTTCGACAAGCCCAAGCTCAGGCAGAGCTTGCCCAGATGTGGACCTTCGTCGACGACACTGTTCTTCGAGTCGAAGGAGTCCTACGTGCTTTACAGAAGCACCTCCCCCGTGCCGCCAGGACGCTCTGCGACGGATTAAAGGAGTTCGAGCTGCCTATCTCAGACAAGACCGTCCTCATTGGCTCCACTCCCAAGGTCCGCCACTCGCTAGCCAAGAAGATGCGACAGTACGACATCCCAGTTACTGCGACCTCCACGGCCGTCGACCTTGGAGTTGACGCGGCCGCGGCTACTCGACGTGTACAAGCCAGAGCCAGGAAGCGACAGATCTCAGCCACAGCCAGGTTTCGCAAGATACACCGACTACGGAGCACTGCACAGCAGGCCCGAATCTCAGCTGGACTGTGGCGCACTGGTGCTCTCCCAGAAGGAGTATTCGGTCATCAGGTTCACGGCCTCGATCGGCACGCTCTACTACGCTGGCGGCGTCAGGCCGCCATTGCAGCCACGGGCGCTGCCGCAGGCCGATGCCTCACCTCCCTCCTCGGCGCCACTTTTGACGGCATGGACCCAGGAGTTTCCCTAAGGATCGAGTTCATCAAAACTTGGCTTCAGCACTGGATACGCCACCCGAGCACGCGCGCCAGGATCATCAGAGCCTGGCCAAGGATCAAGACCACCTTGCTCCGCTGGCCCCAAGCTGTGGTGTAAGGTCAAGGGCCCCACAGGCGCGGCCATCGCGACCCTGCTGGAGGCTAGTTGGGAGCCGACCTCAGCTACCAAGTGGAGGCGTACGAAGGACGGCTACATCGAGGAGTGGAACCTCCCCCCTGCCGACGACCCCGACCTCCCCGACGCCGACATTCACACAGCATTGCAGGACCTCAGCGAGGATTTACACAGGCTCCTCTGGACGCAGGCCGCTACGCATGCCCATGGAGACACGCTGGCTGGAGGCGCAGACATGGCCACTATCCGCATTGAACAAAGGAGGTTCCTCGCAAACGGCGACTTCAGCGACTGGGCCCTCAACAACACCATCATCAGCGGAGGACAGTGGACCAGAGACCGCCTCCACAACGCGGGCTACCAGATCGACAGGAACTGCGACCGCTGCAGCGCTGGAGTTCCTGAAACCTTGTTTCACCGAATGTGGCAGTGCGAGGCGAACGTTGGACCCGAGTTTGAGGCCAGCGACAAGCTACTGCCGCGAGCCTTGGCGGGGGCCGACGCCGACCCCGCCTTGTGGCTCCGCGGCATTCCCTCTGTTGCTCTCACTACGCCCACGTTCGAGCCATTGACTGGGAGGGACGGGTGGGAGTTTGTTGGTGCGGTGCGGGAGGGTTTGCCGCCCTGGGAAGGTGCTCGTAACGCAGAGGGTGAGTTGTTTCTTTTTGGTGACGGGTCTGGCGGTGCCTTTTCTGACGACGTCAGGCGACGTCGCGTCGGATCTGGCCTCGCGGCCCTCCGTTGGAACCCTCCCTCGGCCTCCTGGACCCTCCCCGCGGGCCTCCTTGCCCCCCTCCCAGGCCCCCGCCAGACCGTCCCAAGAGGAGAATTATATGCGTTTTGCCTGGCACTAGAGACGTGCCATCAGGATTTCACGTTTGTTACCGACCACCTAGCCTTGCAGCGTGGTTGGCAGAATGGCAGATGTCTCAGGCCAGGCAGCCTCAGAGGTAAGAATAAGAATGGAGATCTCTGGCTGAGAATTCGGCATCTCGTGCAGGATCGACCTTGCGGCGTCTCCTCGGTCACGGTGCTCTGGACCCCATCTCATGCCGATCCCCAGACTCTTCACGGTTTTCAGAAATTCCTAGCTCTCGGCAATCAGCAAGCCGATGAGCTTGCGGGAAGCGCGGCCCACAAGTCGGCCACCCTTGCCCTCCCGCCTGTGCCCAGGACTGACGAATACGATGCTATCGCAGCGATTGTCCGACAGCGGGCACGACTAATCCTACGTTCCTTAGGAAAGAATTCAGAGCCTCGAGGACTGTGGCCAGAGAGGCAACCCACGCAGGAGGCAGCCCCTCGTTCTCTGTTGCAGACCGCGATCGCGGCTTCACAGCACAAATTCGAGCGGTGTGCAGACAAATGGCGATGCTCTGCCTGCCTCATCATCGTCGATGCTTGCCAGGTTATTCCAGCCGCCGCCACGGAGTGTGTACCGCCTTGCCCCCTTCCCGAGTTTGCTGCGTGTGGCGAGGTGCTGTGGTCGAGGGGTCCCCGTGTGATCAGTGGCAAGGCGATACACCCCTCCCACACGTTGGCCACCATCCCCAAGTGGCAAATGTTCTTCTGCGTGAAGTGCGGCCATACGGCCACACACCAGGTCAAAAGCTTACAGTTCCCTTGCCCTCTCACCCACCAAGTGGGAGAGCGCAGGGCCCTGGGACCCACTGGCAAAGGCCTCGAAAACCTCAGCAGGATCAGGCGAGGCCTCCATCCGTCCAGATCGGGTCCCAGCAAGTCTGTTCTAGAGGCTATGCATGTTTCGGCAGCCGAAGCCGCGATCGTTTCTCACGCGGCTGGCGCTGCCTCTGAGTAAATTGTGAGGCCAGGGGGGCCTGTCGCGGTGTGCCGTGGGATGTCGCCCCCCACGGCTCTCCGAGAAATTCTGGATGGCCCCCCTGGCGTCTCTGGGTTCCCGAACGGACTACGTCCGATTGCTCCACTCCACTCCTCCTCCTCCTCCTCCTCCTCCTCCTCCTCCTCCTCCTCCTCCTCCTCCTCCTCCTCCTCCTCCTCCTCCTCCTCCTCCTCCTCCTCCTCCTCCTCTCCTCCTCCTCCTCCTCCTCCTCCTCCCTCCTCCTCCTCCTCTCCTCCTCCTCCTCCTCCTCCTCCTCCTCCCTCCTCTTCCTCCTCCCTCCCCCCCTCCTCCCCTCCACCGCGTGGCAGGGCAGACCGGCGGCGCCTCAGGTCTGTGAGCTGGGTGAGAGACTCCGGAAGCTTCTCGAGGTGGTTGTCGTGCACCAGCAGCGTCCGGATCGATCCACACCTCGGCCAACACGCGGGGACGGGGAGGAGGTGCAGCAGACAAGGTCATGGGGAGGGGGGAGGAGAGGGGGGGGGAAGAGGAGGAGGAGGAGGAGGAGGAGGAGGAGGAGGGGGAAGGAGAGGAGGAGGAGGAGGAGGAGGAGGAGGAGGACCAGTGCAAACCAAACCAAGGCTCATCAACGATGTTGGAATAAACCCTCCCCCAATATCAGGGGTGTCCTTCTGTTTAGCTCCCCGCTCTAGTCATACGCAGATGGTCGCCGATGCCACCCTTGAGGCGTGCTCACGTATAGCCCACAAGAAGAATGTCCTATGCGCACGAGGTCTTTGCAAGGCCTTCCTAAGCCATGAAACATGCCAAATTTCAAATGCGACCCTGTGACGCTCCAGTCCCGGTACCCCTCCGTCGTTCTCAACGCTCCGAGCCAGGCACTCCCGTTGATGCTTCCCTTCGGAAGCGGGGGAACGAATATGCTCCTGACACGACTGCCCGCGCACTTGGCAAAAGTGCCAACGGGTATATTCGTCAAGTCATGCAGGCCCATGTAGTTTCTCATACGCGCGCATAGCCTGCCTGTGGCGGCAGCAGGCGGTCGGGAGGAGGCAGAGGCAGGGGCACCACGCCACCCGGCTCCTCCGAGTACACAGCCGACGCCAGCCACTGCGGGCAACGTCGGAGAGGAAGTGCACATCACAGGCGGAACCGCTCCCGCCCTCATCCGCATCAAAAACAACATGTCAATCCGGCCTGCATCTAACTGGAAACGCTCGCATCAAAATGATACGCGAGGTTGAGCCAAAAGGGCAACGGACCGAAAAGTAAGAATCCGCCGACCCCCCGCTTGCCCAGGGTGCGAAGGCGTGTGAGATGATTGGCTGTCTCCTTACCCAATTTCCCTCTCCCCAAGGGTCCAAAGCTTCGTTCTGAGGGGGGAGTGAGGCGCTCCCCGGCGCTTCCCTGGAAACTCCAGAGCTTCCGAATTTGCCTTCCGCGGCCTCAAAGACGTTCCAAGATGGCTCCGAATCGCCGAACGACTGGCCCGAAACGCCTACGATGGATCCAAGACACCCCAAAACGCCTTTGAGACGCCCCGATGGTCCCAAGAGCCTTCCCAAGAGGCCCCCGAGAAGCTGCTTCATTGTTTCTGTGGTTATCGTCTTCTTGAGATTCCGACGCTCGAAGACGGCCCAAGAGGCCCCGTAGACCGCCGCAAAACTGCCAGAGAGGCCCCTACGAGGGCCCCAGGAAGGCCCCAGAGGGTTGACGGCCCAAAGAAGGGCCCAAGACGGCCAAAGATCGCCCCGAGAGGGGCCCAAAAGACACGCTCTCCGATTTGGACGTCCGAAATGGGTACGGAAAAAATGGGTATAATGCCCAACAACAAATGTTGTCCCAAGCCAACAGCGGCCGCTGTTGGGCAGGCCGCCTCCTGTCTCAAATGGACACAGGCCGCGGCGGCGCGGACAGCAAGTCCTGTTCAAAATGAATAGGAACTGCTGTTGGGCATCGTACTCACTCTTTCCGTACCCATTTCGTTTGTGCCGACCCGACAGCCAGCCGCGACCACAATTCATGGATCGGCCGCGGCCGGTCGCAACGGAGCGCAGCTCAGACGCGGCCGAGGGCACCTCGGGCTTGGTCGTTCCCGCGCCGGTCGCGATCGGCCGCGCCGAGAGACTCTGTCAAAGGTGCGTGCCCTTTCCCGTCCCTGCCCGTGTCCACCGGAGACCAAGGAGACCGAGAAAAGCAACAACAGCAACATCAGCAACAACATTAACGACAACAACAACAACAACAACAACAACAACAACAACAACAACAACAACCACAACAACAACAACAACAACAACAACAACAACAACAACCACAACCACAACCACAACAACAACAACAACAACAACAACAACAACAACAACAACAACAACAACAACAACAACAACAACAATAACAACGACGACGACGACGACAACAACGACAACAACAACAACAACAACAAAAATAAAAACAAAACAACAACAACAACAGCAACAACGACAACAACAATCATGTTAAGACTGTTCGCTCTTATCTGCTCGCGTGTCATTCAATATGCATATCCCAAACCCTGGATAACCGTTCTCTTCGTCTTCGATCGTACCCCTTTTGGGGGTATATTCATTCCCTGCCACGTGTGGTTGGAAGGCCTTGAAAACGAACGGTAACAGATAACGGGGGAGAATGAGGACGAAGGGATCGGAGGAAGGGAGGGGAGGGGCAAGAAGGAGGGAGGACGATAATTTGCGCTGCGAGTGGCGATTCAGCTTGCGCCATGGACGGATTGGCACTCGTATATGGGCCACAAAGGGCGACAGCGGGGCCACTGAGGGCAGCAAAGGGGCCACGAAGGGCAGCGAGAGGGCCACGAAGGGCGACAGCGGGGCTACGAAGGGCATGCGTATGGGGCCACGACGGGCGACTGCGAGCGGGGGCCACGAAGGGCATATAATGCGGGGCCACAATGGGCGGCGACGGGGCCACTGAGGGCAGCAACGAGGCCACGAAGGGCAGCGAGCGAAGGCGACCGCGGAACCAGTACGCGCAGCGAGGGGCATCGAAGGCGGGCGAAGGGCAGCGAGCGGCGACTGCAGTGCCTAACGGGCTGGTCGGGCGGGCAGGCCCAGACGGGCGGGTCGAGGGGGCGGGTCGTTGAAGCGTAAATTTTGCTTGAACCGCCAGGCAATATGTAGCGGGAGCGCGATTCCTGAGTGTCGAGGAGCGGCATCTGAATAAATTATGAGAAAATATTAAGCGGGAGCCGCGATTCGGTGATAAGTTGCGAGGAAGTCCCAAGCGAGAGCGCGATTCTTCAATAAATTGTGAGGAAGTGTCAAGAGGGAGCCGCGATCTGGTGGTAAATTGCAAGGAAGTCCTAAGCGAGAGCGCGAGTCTTCAATAAATTGTAAGGAAATATCAAGCGGAAGCCGCTGTTGTAAACCAGGGGCCAACAACGCATTTTGACCCTCAAGACTTTCCCTGATAAAAAACAGGGTGCAAGCCCCAGGAAGGGCACTTCAATGGAAAATACAATGTGCACCGGACGGGGGGGATCAACAATGATTATTATTCAGAAAGTTCAACAACAATAACGACAACAACAACAACAACAACAACAACAATCATTTTACCCGAACGCTCAGTGTTCTCCCCAGTGCCAGGGTTTTCTTGCGACACCAGCCAATACCCCCACTTCGTGGGGGGGCCGTTCAAGCTCTACCAAATATCCAAACGACTCTTCGAGACCACCCACACCCAGCTTCCCGCCCTATGACGTTGGGACACTTCACTTCGTGGCGTGCGGACGACCCTGGCTACTACACTGGCGTGGGGTACACACCCACAGAGGTTGATCACATCTGTTACATATGATGTGGTACACGGTACACGTGAGATGGTACGCAGTGCCAAGATAGTTGGTCACATTTTTGGGGCAAATTCGTGGGGATGCGATTACAGAAGTACATGTGTTACACTGATGTTATACAGTCCCAAGGATGACGCATGCATTGCTCATAGACTCATGGCGCTATGATCCTAACTCTCAGTGCCCAACGCGCGCGTGCACAGCCAGACGGAGGGAGAGAAACACATGTATACAAGGTTCGTGACATACGCACGGTCCACCATGTTGTAAACGATCGCATGCACGGTAAGTTCTGAAATTATACGTATGTACAAGCAGACATGCGAGGGAGAAAGGGAGATGGCCATCGACAGTTCCAATACGGCTCCAAGGCGGAAGAGGGGGAGGAGGAGCAGGACAAGGAGGAAAGGAGAGAAGCGAGAAAGGAAGAACGCAGACGGCGCGGCTCTGGACACAAAGGGGTGCCATACTTTCTCCTGCTTTCGCAAACAGGTCCAGTCACACGTAGAGGAACTCAACCGAATGGTCTTCGCATCCAGAAGCATACTAAAGGCGCGACGCATCGTCGTCTGCGATGGCGCGGAGCGGGCGCGTGGGTGCCCGGCTGCCTGGCTGATACACGGTGACGGCCTGGGCGGATGAAGCCGCCGCCTGCACTGAAGCGCCCACCGACGCATACACATCGCACCACTTTCTCAACACTGAGCGGGACACCAAGACAGCTTTCCGTCGCATACGCAACACGGTATGCAACGTGTGGTACTTCAGCCCTGGATATACAGCGCGCACGTGGTCACCAAGTGCCGCGTTGAGCTTTTCGGCCGTGTCATACTGCAAAGGTCCAGAGTCAGGGTGATACTTCACGTACCATTGCCTCAAAACCATACCGCTGACAGCGACGGGAGGATCGCTCTCCGAGAGAAGCTGCGAGAGGACCTCCGCAGCGGCCTCGTCGGCGAAGCTCTCCCGATACTGATTGAGTCGAAGACGCTCGCCCATACATTCCTCCACAGCTTGGGCAGTGTTCAATGCCCCCTTGGCGCCCCACTCCGTGCTGAGCCACTTCTGGCATACCCTGGCGTTAGCAGATACAGATAAATGTCCCAGGAGCCACTGCTTCAAGACGGCCCCGTCAGTGGTCCCCTCGGGCATGTCTTTGCGAATACGTTCTCCATACCAGGTCTCCAAGTGGCCAGCGTTCTGCACTTGGACAAGCGTGTCTTTGGATGAATACTGCAGTAGCCACGCCGTTGCGACCCTATCTGGCACATACAGTGGTGGATCCAACTGTCGGAGCGCCCGGCATAATTTGAAAGCGGTATTATACTCAATGCCCAGGTGGCGGATGGCAGAGCCGTGCTGCTCCTCCAGCTCCTTGGCGCTAGAAATACTGACCGTGCCAGTCACAACCCGATACTTGGCCCACCAAGTCTTGCACGCCTGGTGACTAGCATTGATACCCTTTGCCCGGAGCGCCTGATGCAAATAATACGCACTCTCGCAGTCGGCCAAGGGAGGCCGCGACAGCTCAGGGCCATACTGCTCGTGAAGGTCTTTCGCCGTCAAAGCCATGATCCAAGAACACAGGCGATACCTTGATCCGAGATGGCTACGGATATGTGCGTCAGCAGTCGGGGGCCTTCCTGGGGCCGCTTGGGGTCCTCTTGGGGAAGGGGGGAAGCCTCCTGGCGCGGTTTGGGGTCCACTTGAGAGCCTTTGGGGGGCTCCTTGGAACCATCTTGGGGCCTCTTGGGGGCTTATTGGACCCTCACGGCGGACTCTTGGGGCCTCTAGAACGCCTCCTGGGGCCATCTTGGGGGTCTCTTGGAGCCACCTTGGAGCCTCTCTGGAACCTCTTGGGGGCCTCTTGGAGTCCTCTTGAAGCCTCTTGGGACCATCTTGGGCGCCTCTTTGGGCCTCATGGACGCCTCTTGGGGCCATCTTGCGCGCCTGTTGGGGCCATCTTGGGTTTTAAAGATTCATCAAGAGACCGCGAATGGATTTCGAGATTTTTCGGATGAGAAAGTAGTGCGTTTTCATATGTTTTCTGAACATCGCATCTTGAAATTATTGAAAACCCATTGTGTTTGGCAGGATTTCGACATGCGCGCGCGGCGGCCGCGCGCATGTGCACTTCGTCTCATTTTTTGCAAGGGATGGTGGCCCTCGCAGGCGCGCAACCGTTGTTGGAGAAGTTCAAAGCACCTGAAGAAGTAGCACGCAAAGACCCTTTTGACAGAAATGTTTAAAAAGTGGTGTGTTTCCTATGAATCCGCAAGAGCGCGCGGAAGGACATTTTGACAATTTTTTCTTAAAAAACCATTGGGTTTTTGATGTTTTTATGTTAAAATCGCTACGAAACCTAAGGTTTTGGAAGGATTTCGTCTTGCGAGCGCGAATGTCCACTTTACCTTATTTTTTGCAAGGGATTCTTGAAATTTGATCAACTAAGAACAAGAATTTTCATTTTCTATTGTTTTTTGCAAGGGAAAACGAGCGTCAACAAAAAACCGGATCCGGGGGTAATCCACTTTTCTGAAGCTTTCGCAGAAAAATGATGAAAATGTAGCTGCGGCCTAGGTTTTGGGCGGGGGGCGTGCACCAGGGGGTCCAACAATAATAATTCTTTAGAAGTAATAGTGTTCAACAACAACAACAACAACAACAACAACAACAACAACAACAACAACAACAGCAATAATGAAACAACAAACAACAGCAACAACAACAACAAAACAACAACAACAGCAGCAGCAACAGCAACAGCGACAGCGACAGCGATAGCGAAAACAACGACGATAACGACAACGATAACGCCAACAACAACATCATCAGCAACAACAACAACAGCAACAGCAACAATAACAGCAGCAACAAACGCAGCAACAACAACAACAACAAAAACAAAAACAACAATAGCAACAACAACAACGACAACAACAGTAACAACGACAACGACAACAACAACGACAACGACAACGACAACGACAACGACAACAACAACAACAACAACAACAACAGCAAACAACAACAACAACAACAACAACAACAACAACAACAACAACAACAACAACAACAACAACAACAACAACAATAATTACAACAACAACTACTACTACTACCAAAATTCTCCCGAGCCCTGCACCTCGATCCTCCCGCCCTTCCTGCGCGCCAGAGCCAATGCTGGGCCACCTCGGACACCAAGCCGGCTCCAAGTTCCAAGGGCTCCCAACTTCGCGCTTCGCACTCCGCGAAGCGCGAAGCGCGAATAACTTCGCGCTCTCGCGCCGCCCCGCCAACGGGAGGAAAGGAGGACGTGGAGGAAGGGGAGGGGGAACGAGGACCACGAAGCGCGAAGCGAGAATAGCTTCGCGCTCTCGTGGGAGCCCTTGACTAAGTTCACAGTCCCTCGCGATCCGGCGCAGACCTGTTGCGCCACAGCACGCTTCGCATTCCTCGCGATCCCCGTCGTCGGAGGCCCATCGGATGGGGTCCGCGCGGCTGGGCTCGGAGGGCCGCGCCGCACCCCCGGTGCATCGCCGGCGACGCCGGCGCTGCATCGGTGACGTCGGCACTGGCAGAATCGGGCCCCACGGCGAGCCGCATCGCCGACGCAGCGGCGATGCGGCGCGATCTTCCGACCCCGCCTACTCGGATCCCACATCTAGCCTTCGGTCGGGCCTGTCCCCCTAAAGGGGGATTTTCGACGAAAAATTAAAAATACTCAGAAAATACCCCAAAACGGTCAAATTACCCTGGCGACGTACCCAACCCCTGCGCAAACGCGGGGCGCGACGTCCCAGGCAAGCGGCGAACGTCCTGCTCCTCATTCGCCTCCTCCTCCTCCTCCGACTCCGCCGCCTCCTCCTGACCCGCAGCCCCTCCGGTCCAAGGATACGGAGGTCTATTGTGGATCCGCGTAGCGCGTCACTGTGCTGGGCCCCCCAGCAGGCCTCGAATGTGGCGACAGTTTCACAGATCGCAGCCTCCCAGGGATGACGAGGTCTAATTTGGGTCTGCGTGTGGCCTCAGTGTGCTGGGCCCCCCAGCAGGCCTCGAAAGTGGCGACAGTTTCACAGATCGCAGCCCCCCCAGGGATGGCGAGGCCTAATTTGAATCTGCGTGTGGCGTCACTGTGCTGGGCCCCCCAGCAGGCCTCGAAAGTGGCGACAGTTTCACAGATCGCAGCCCCCCAGGGATGGCGAGGTCTAATTTGAATCTGCCCGTGGCGTCACTGTGCTGGGCCCCCCAGCAGGCCTCGAAAGTGGCGACAGTTTCACAGATCGCAGCCCCCCAGGGATGGCGAGGTCTAATTTGAATCTGCCGTGGGTCACTGTGCTGGGCCCCCCAGCAGGCCTCGAAAGTGGCGACAGTTTCACAGATCGCAGCCCCCCCAGGGATGGCGAGGTCTAATTTGGGTCTGCGTGTGGCGTCACTGTGCTGGGCCCCCCAGCAGGCCTCGAAAGTGGCGACAGTTTCACAGATCGCAGCCCCCCAGGGATGGCGAGGTCTAATTTGAATCTGCGTGTGGCGTCACTGTGCTGGGCCCCCCAGCAGGCCTCGAAAGTGGCGACAGTTTCACAGATCGCAGCCCCCCAGGGATGGCGAGGTCTAATTTGAATCCGCGCGTGGCCCCACTGTGCTGGGCCCCCCAGCAGGCCTCGAAAGTGGCGACAGTTTCACAGATCGCAGCCCCCCAGGGATGGCGAGGTCTAATTTGAATCTGCCCGTGGCGTCACTGTGCTGGGCCCCCCAGCAGGCCTCGAAAGTGGCGACAGTTTCACAGATCGCAGCCCCCCAGGGATGGCGAGGTCTAATTTGAATCGCGCGTGGCGTCACTGTGCTGGGCCCCCCAGCAGGCCTCGAAAGTGGCGACAGTTTCACAGATCGCAGCCCCCCAGGGATGGCGAGGTCTAATTTGAATCTGCGTGTGGCGTCACTGTGCTGGGCCCCCCAGCAGGCCTCGAAAGTGGCGACAGTTTCACAGATCGCAGCCCCCCAGGGATGGCGAGGTCTAATTTGGGTCCGCCGTGGCGTCACTGTGCTGGGCCCCCCAGCAGGCCTCGAAAGTGGCGACAGTTTCACAGATCGCAGCCCCCCAGGGATGGCGAGGTCTAATTTGGGTCCGCCCGTGGCGTCACTGTGCTGGGCCCCCCAGCAGGCCTCGAAAGTGGCGACAGTTTCACAGATCGCAGCCCCCCAGGGATGGCGAGGTCTAATTTGTCCGCCCGTGGCGTCACTGTGCTGGGCCCCCCAGCAGGCCTCGAAAGTGGCGACAGTTTCACAGATCGCAGCCCCCCAGGGATGGCGAGGTCTAATTTGAATCTGCGTGTGGCCTCACTGTGCTGGGCCCCCCAGCAGGCCTCGAAAGTGGCGACAGTTTCACAGATCGCAGCCCCCCAGGGATGGCGAGGTCTAATTTGAATCTGCGGTGGCGTCACTGTGCTGGGCCCCCCAGCAGGCCTCGAAAGTGGCGACAGTTTCACAGATCGCAGCCCCCCAGGGATGGCGAGGTCTAATTTGAATCTGCCGTGGCCCACTGTGCTGGGCCCCCCAGCAGGCCTCGAAAGTGGCGACAGTTTCACAGATCGCAGCCCCCCAGGGATGGCGAGGTCTAATTTGAATCGCCCGTGGCGTCACTGTGCTGGGCCCCCCAGCAGGCCTCGAAAGTGGCGACAGTTTCACAGATCGCAGCCCCCCAGGGATGGCGAGGTCTAATTTGAATCCGCCGTGGCGTCACTGTGCTGGGCCCCCCAGCAGGCCTCGAAAGTGGCGACAGTTTCACAGATCGCAGCCCCCCAGGGATGGCGAGGTCTAATTTGAATCTGCGTGTGGCGCACTGTGCTGGGCCCCCCAGCAGGCCTCGAAAGTGGCGACAGTTTCACAGATCGCAGCCCCCCAGGGATGGCGAGGTCTAATTTGAATCCGCGTGTGGCGTCACTGTGCTGGGCCCCCCAGCAGGCCTCGAAAGTGGCGACAGTTTCACAGATCGCAGCCCCCCAGGGATGGCGAGGTCTAATTTGAATCTGCCGTGGCGTCACTGTGCTGGGCCCCCCAGCAGGCCTCGAAAGTGGCGACAGTTTCACAGATCGCAGCCCCCCGCAGGCAAGACAGGAGGAGGCAAGAGGGAAGCGGGAAGGAAGAAGGAAGGAGTGGAGACCACACTGCTCTATTCAAAACGAATACCCAACCAAGGAGGGTTGGGAAAAATACTCCAAAAAAAGTCCCCCGACTAATTTTCTACTATTTTTGAATACTCACCCTGTAGAGGGACAGGCCCGACATAAATCTAGCAACATCCGAACCTCCTCGGACCCCCTTTCCGGGGCGGCCAAAAGGAGGGTGATGACCAGGGGGGGGGGATATCATGGCGGGGACTTGGAGAACTCCCCAAATTTCCTGGCGCCTCTTCTTACTTTCCATACGTCCCCGGCACCGCCTCGGGGCCGCGCACGCGCCGCCAGTCATGACATGCGCCCCCTCCCGCTTTCGACGCCCCCCTCTCCCAGACATGCGACGTCCTGATTTTTTCAATACGGGGTCCCTGGAAGTCCCGACCCTTTCCCGGGACCAGCTTTTCATCCTGAGCCGTTTGTTTGACGGTCCCGAGGCCCGGCGAGGGCCCCCCGAGGCCGAAATTGGCCAACAATCTCCCGTCCTGCTTCTTAGACGACGCGATCATGCTCTGGCTTGCGCGCCCCCGAATGTGGAAGGCCGGCACCCATCGCGTGCCGGGCTGCCCCGAGCGGCGCGCTGCCCGAGCTGCTCGGGGAGCGCGCGCAGCTCGTTGCCCTGGCCGCGGGGCCACCGCGCGGAGGGCGGGCGGGCGGCGCACCGCGGGCCCCACCGCCGCCCGCCGACCTCTGGCAGGGTGCAGCGACCCAGAACGCGCGTCGCCAAGGGTCTCTACACAGGGGCCTCCCAGGTGTCGAGCAGGGTGCCGACGACAGGATCGATTCACCCCATAGCTGGAACTGCTCGTGGAGCCTTCGAAAAATATGCGCGGAAGGCCCCGTAGTAGTGCATTCTGCGCATTCGTTCGTAGATTCGACAGAAAATCAAACTCTGGGATAAATCAATTCTGTAGGCCCTCAGGAAGCTCCCAGGAGGCCCCAAGGGTGCCCCAAGAGGCTCCCTAGAGGCCTCCTCCTCCTCCACCTCCTACTCCTCTTCCTCTTCCTCTCTCTCCCTCTCATGATCCTCCCTCTCATCCTTCCCATAGTGTTCCCCCAAGAGGTTGCAGAGCGGCTGGGGGAACACATAGTCCGATGGCTTGGCCAAGCTCGGGTCCAACGTTTAGCCACAGAGGCGCTTCCCGAAGGCAGGGGGCGGCAGTGATTCGTCGTAGGCGTCTTCGAGATACATGTATATATATATATAGAGAGAGAGGGAGAGAGAGAGGTGTGTGTGTGTATGTCTCTCTCGCCGCCATGGGCATGGCACGTCTCCGAAATGGCCGAGGACCGCCCGAACAACGATTGCAAGATGCTCCTGCCGAGGACGGCAGCATGCTGCCCGCAACAAAAAGCAGCAGGGCTGGCCCTCCGGCTCCCTCCCGTCCTGCAGCAGCACGTCGCAGAGCTTGTCCATAGCGCAGAGGGAGTCTGGCAGCCGCGTGAGCCGATTCCTGCCCCCGCTCTCGACTCGAAGCCCACAAACCAGCGATGGCGGGCTCGACCTGCACGCCCCGCTCACCCTTCCGCCTCCACCCGTGCAACGGTCTCCGCTGAACCCCGCCCTGACCTTGCGACCCGCTATGCGATCATCAGTTTCGATGTCGCCTTTCTGCTGTATCCGCCACCATGCCCCCTGGCACGCTGAGGCGTGAACGTTCTCTTATTCGGCGTTTGGACGTTGGGCGGAAGGGAGGGGGGAGGGGGGGGGGTCTAACTCTGGACCTCTGCTTAGTGCGACTGTTTGCAGCAGTGCGTCCCATTTTTGGAGACTCCCCCTGCTCGAAACAGGCGCCAAAAAACAGCCAAGATCTACTCCAGGGGGGCGGGGAGGGGGGGTGGGGCGACGGCCCGCGCCGAGCGGCAAAACCATGAATCAAGAAACGATCACAGCGTGAAGACTGCACAGCGATGTTTGATAGGGCTTCTGCACTCTGCGACGAGGACCCCCCCCGCCCCATCTGCTCGCACCTCTGCGTGCACCGCCTCTCCCCTCCCCGAGGCGTCATGGGCGCCATGACGCCTCCCTGGCGCTCTCCATTCGGCGGCGAGCTCCTCCTCCTCCTCCTCCTCCTCCTCCTCCTCCTCCTCCTCCTCCGCCTCCGCCTCCTCCTCCTCCTCCTCCTCCTCCTCCTGCTCCTGCTCCTTCTCCTCTTCCTCCTGCTCCTCCTCTTCCTCCTCCTCCTTTTCATCCTCATCCTCCTCCTCCTCCTGTTCAGCCTCCTGCTCCGCCTCCTGCTCCTCCTCCTCCTCCGCCTCCTCCTTCTCCTCCTCCTCCTCCTGATCCTCCTCCTGCTCCTCCTCCTCCTCCTCCTCCTCCTCCTCCTCCTCCTCCGCCGCCTCACCCTCCCCAATGAGAAGGAGAACGCCTTCTCAGAAGGCGGCTGGACTTCTCAGAAGGCCTCTGGCCTCCTGAGAGGTTTTTGTTGCGTCTTCGGGGAAGGCTCAGAAAGCTTCTCGGAAGGCTGGGGGACGTCGGAGCCGTCTGAGAAGGCCCGCCCCTTCTCACTTCCCCCCTCGCTAGCCTCCAGGATGCCCAAGTTGCCAAGATGGCTTCCAAGGCGGCCCAGAAGGCCGCCAAGGCTGGCATGCTGGCCGAAGGTAAGTCCATGACGGCCCAAGCGGGCTTCAAGACGGCCCAAGATCAAGACGGCCCAGGGGGGGAGGGGGGGGCAATTACTTGCAGCCCACGAGAACTCCAAGATGGCCTCCAGGAGGGCCCGAAGAGGCCAAAGCAATAGATGGTCCTTAGGCGTGTGACTGACGTTCCCTGCCTAGCCTTTTCGGGCTTCCGCCAACCCAAGACGGGCCAGGCGGCCTCAAAGATGGCCCCAAGATGGCATCCAAGACGGCCTCAAGACAGCCCAAGGAGGCGCCAACTTTCATCCGAATAGATCCGCAAGACGACCCGCCCAAAACGGCCCAGAGAGACCCCCAAGACGAATGCCTAAGGCACCAGAATACCCAAGAGCGCCCCAGGATGGCCCAAGTGAGTCCCCAAGAGGCCCGGAGCGAACCCCAAGAGACCCCAAAGAGGCCCTAGTAGAGGAGGAAAGAAGAGGAAGGGAGGGAGACGACGACGACGACGACGACGACAAGCATGAAGAGAAGGACACACCGACACGACGCGGAAGAGCGTGTCACGTTGCACGGCTCTCCCGTGGGCCCCCTGTGCGTTCCCCGAACAATCGCCACCCGGAATCATGGGCTGGCACGGTAGCGGGACGTGCCGCAGGCAGCTTGGTAAGATGTCTCTCCTTCTCTTTGTGTTCTCTCTCGTTCTCTCTCTCTCTCTCTCTCTCTCTATATATAGCGTTCTCTCTGTGTATATATATATATATACAGACATACATCTGTACACATCGATCGGTAGGTCTCTATACACTGTAAGTACACGCATGTACATTGGTAGATATGAATATGTGAAACTATGTGTGTATATATATACACATATATATGTGTGACTGTATATATATATGTGCATGTGTATATATATATAATGGTATAGAATGTATATATATATATGCGTATATCGCGTATCCAAATATGTGAGTATGTAAGTGTGTATATATGTATGTAGATACACACATATATATGTATATATACCTATATGCATAGATGAGCGTGTCTGTATCTCCCTCTCTGGTGATCAGTAGGGACACGGATGGGGTGGTCAGGATCCAGTTGAAGGCAAACGGCACAAAATAAGACGACCAAAGGCCATTAGGTAATATCGTCGTCGATGATGATGGCTCGATCGCGCATCACCAACTCAAGGGTATGGTGTAGCGCGTCCGCCCTCGCCTACAACTGTAAGCCAAAAAGGGGCGAAGGAGGAGACCACTGTATCTGCGAGCGAGCGAGAGCGAGCAAGCAGCACCAGCAGCAAACAAACCACTGTCAGCTCACTGCGTAAAATGATACATCATATAAATAACGCTCACAGATGGTGTGATGGAGAAACTAGATTGGGACCGTAGCGACCCTACAAGTTAGCGGCGCGTCTGAACTTGAAGTCCGTGTGATGTCCTGCTTCGCTCCCTTGCTCAAAAGGGTCCGTTGGCGCAACGATGGAAAAAAACGCTGAGTTCTGAATAACGGGCAAAACATCCGACAAGTAAGCGTACGAAGCCATCTTCAGTTCTCACGTCCTGCTCGACCGAAGGTCCTGCAAGACAGACATTTCTCCTGGCGTGAGCAAAATCTTTCATGGGCGTGGAACAAATGGAAGAGGGGATGATGACCACCGACGCTTGCATGGCGGCCGCAGAGAGTGGAGTAAGACAGAGGAACAGGTTGCAGAAGCAGAAGCATAACCATGGGGTGAGCAGGGGGAGTAGAGGGGACTGGGCGGGGGGAAAGCATCCAGGGAATATTCGTGATGGGAAGGCACCTTCCCCAGCCATCCCGTACGCGCGGATGTTCTTCATCGACGTGTGGCCCGACATGTCCTCGGGCAGGCTCGTGAGCTCGTTTCCAGACACCTCGCGGCATGCAGGGTGGTGGGCCCTCCTACCCCCCGCCCCTCCCATTCCACCGCCTCCATTTCCTCCTCCTCATCCTCATCCTCATCTCACTCCTCCTCCACCCTCAGGAAAAATGATGGGGAGGAAGAGGGGGAAGGGGAGGGGGCAGCGGGAGACGCAGGGACAGAGAGATGAGAGGAGGGAGGAGAAGCGCGCAGGCAAGAAGGCAGAGGGGGATGACGACGATAAGGATGAGGAAGTGGACACGGACGGGGAAGACTAGGAGAGAATCGCACCGGCCCTTCAGGGCGTGAGTTGTTTAGAGAGGTTCATCTTCCATCTTCCCTCTTCCCTTCCGGGGAGGGGGTTATCACTGCACTGTTCCCTGTTCATGAACACCCCCTCCCCCAGGCGACCGGCAGCTGGCCAGGACCGATAAGACCCCCCCACAACATCCCTGTCAAAAACCATGTAAAGTCCACTTTGGGGCAAAATGTTGGGTAATGATCAGGGTGGGGGCGAGCACTTTATACTGTTTTGTTGACGGGGACGGCGGGGGTGCCCGCATATTGCCTACTGCGCGCAGGGACAGTATCCCACTCAAAAAACATACAACGTGCACTTCGAGACAAAATCTGGATCATGCGCGGGCACCCGGCGATCACTGTGCATTGGTTTTTGACTGGAACGGCGGGCGTGCTGGCATATTGCCTGCCATGCGCAGGCCACCTAGACGCTTTGACGGCCGCCCCGCCGCGATTGCGCGCACTGGTTTTCGACGAGGGTGGTGGGGGCTGACACGCTTCCCGATTTGTGCTGCCACGTGCGCAGGCGCACCTGGCACGCTCTGCGCATGCCCCGAACGTTGCGCACCTGGCGCGGCTGGCGCATGCGGCACACGTGACGCACGTGGATCACGTAGCGCATCTGGCGCACCAGGCGTCCTGGCACGCTTGGGCCACAGGGGTGCCTGGCACGCGTGGCGCACGTGGCGCGCGCGGCACGCATGGCGCACCTGGCCCCCGTTGCATATCATCAACGGAGCGAAGTACGGACGACAGGTGACATGGTCCATCGGGAATCGCGCGGATTACACGATTCGAGACCTTGATCCCAGCAGGCAACTACTGGACATCAAGAAGCAGACTCCGAAGTCGGACGACAT
>CAUYUJ010019281.1:1487064-1524564 GCA_963575745.1 Prorocentrum cordatum
GATGGACAAGAACAAGCCTGGGACGCCTCAGCGATGCTGCAACACACCATCCGGTCCCAAGCCCCCTCCTCACGAGTCTCTACAACATCCCTTTCCACTCGAGCAAGTGCCCCATTGATAAGCGCCCCATGGGCTTACTGTCCAGACGAGGGCCCAATTTTTTAGGAACGGCCATGCATTGAATGTCAGGAGGCAGGATCGCATATTTCATATGCATCTATATCGAGAGCCCCTTTTGATACGGATGAACCGTCCATCTAAGAAATTGCTGCATAACTGTACACTTGCACCAATGTCAACCGAAAGTCCACGTTGACAAAAGGCCCGCCCTCCGCCGTGTAAGTGTTACGGACTGTTTCACAAATTGACAAAGGATCCTTGCGAGAGCCGCATCTTGATAAGGAACCGCCACCCAACCTGGTTACTCTTGGAAGGAAGCGCGCGAGACGAACATGCGTAGCGCTAAGGCAAAATCCGCATGTCAAAGCCAAGCCCCATCGACACGTATAACTGCTGGGAACTTGCAAGACGAACGCGCGCGGCACTAAATCGAGAGACACACGTTGAACACGGGCATTCTTCCAGTAAGTGCCCTAACAGCTGGCAAAGAATACCCCAGGAAAGCAGCCCAATAGCAGCTAAGGCGTGTAGTTTCCCAAATGTCCCACACGCGCAGGGCAATATATCAGTAAATACGTAAAACACTGAAATGATTCGAGCAGAATGCACTCAAGGCACGTACGTAAAACACGCAAGGTTCAAGCCACAAGAGAGGGGCAATGTATAGGCACAAACGTGAACACAAACACAGGTTTCGAGCCACAGGAGAGGGGAAATCTATGGGCGCATACGTAAACACATAGGACTCGAGCCACAGGAGAAGGGCAATACACAGGCACATACGTACAACACATGGAAAGTTGTATGTATCGGTTTCGTCCCATGTACGTACCAGGAACATGAAAGTCCAAGGTACGTTCCGTAGCGGTTCCAGACACGTTTCAGAGGCAACGCATGCGAGAATCATAGACGTTGAGTATACGTCCCGTGGGCATAAGGTTCGTACGTGTTTCTGCTAAGTTTTGGATAAGCCCTATGCATTTCGTATACGTTTGATACACGTTTTGTATACGCTTCGTATACGTTCGTAGCACTACTGGAGTTCTGAACCTGGGAGCGCTGAAATCGAGCCAGAACACCATGGTGAGTCGCATGTCTAGACCACGTCAAGCCAAAACACCGCAGTGAGCGCTGCTGGCAGATTCCTGGCCGCTCCGCCAGAACATAGTGACCAGAACACCATAGTGAGTCGCATGTCTGGCACTAATCAAACCAGAACACCACAGTGAGCGCTGCCGGACCGTTCCGGGCCGCGCCGCCAGGCTGGTGAACCGCCTCCCCCTGGCCCCCCCCTGAGGAGATTCTGGTGAAAAGAATGTTAACCCCTGTTGGAACCCTCTAGAGGGACGCTATTCGGGAACTGGAACGGATATGCGCGGCGCTAAGGCGAGAGGGATCTTTTGAAAGCGGGCCGCCCTCTTTCCGTGGAAGTGTTGAAAATATCAAGCTCCAAGGCCCCAAGGGCGCGCCTTAGGTCTTCTCGAGGCTTCTCCGGGCATCTTAGCGAAATCCAGGGGAGCTCGTGGGGCCTATTGGAGGCATGTTGGGGCCCATGGAAGGCACCTCGACGAAACTACAAAACAAGCTCGAAGACACTGAAGCCTGTGGCGGCTTCCCACTCGTTCTGCCACTGGCCTCCTTGTCCTCCGACTCCCCCTGGCACGGGGGCAGCTCCAGCAAGACATCCTAGCCATCGCTCGGACGTCCATTTCCTGTGTTTTTGTTCGGTTTCGTGCGTGGTTTTTTCGCCAAATGATCGAGGATGCTCCTCGATGGTCCTCGCCGAAGGAAAATGCACGCGTCCGAGCGATGCCAGGTCCCTCAGTGTCAACCTCAGACGTGAAACAACTGCGCCGCAACGATGCCTTTCGCGGGGAGGCCGAGTCCGCACCCATCGGCCCCGGCAGAACCGAAGGCCCCCAGCGAGCTTTGTCGGCGGTGGACAGACCTCCCTGTGGTAAAGCTCCCTTTAGCGAAAACGGCCCAGGACCAAAACCGAAGGACCTGGACCCGCAGAAATGACGGCCGCGACGCCCTCCCGCGAACCGAAAACGGCCAATTCCGTAATCGACGCGTCAGGGCAGGAGGTCTATCAACATCCTAATTTGGAGCCTGAAAACTAGCGGCTAGCGACCACCAGTACTACTACCGATCGTGTCACGGACGACAGGTCAATGGCCTTGCTCTGCTTCACCCCTCCCTCTCCGCCATCTCCTGCTCGATCCACTACCCTTTCCCAGATACAGCTGTACTGACTGGGGCGTGTTGTTGCGATGGAAGCTAATTATGGCCGAGGCATCAGTCCACAAAAACAGTCTGAACATTCTGCGCAAATCGTCCGCGAACGGATTTTGTTTGGTAGCGGACTTCGGTCGCGCCGAATTTCGGTCGCGACCAGAAGGCTTCGAAGACGTCGGCTGCTCGCTCATGGCCAGAATTCGCGAGTGGGGGCCGCATTTCGATCGCGACCGGTGCGTCCAGACCATTACCAAAAATTTTCGGTAACGGATGACCTGGGTGAGGTTCTCTGGTCCGTTTCGCCCGCTCAACAGGTTACGACTCAAATCATCAACGCTCAAATGAACAGGTGCCTCCAGGCCGTTCCGCTTCGCGCTGTCTCAAGGGCGAGCAGGAGCCAGTGGTGACTCGGGGGCGCGCAAACATGGATTAACGAGAATCCATGGATTTGGAGCGCGGTCGCCAAATTCATGGATGGGGGGAGGTGCCCTCCCCGAAATGCGGCCGATGCCTCCTCGCTCGGCGGCGGACAGATCCGCGATTTCCCATGGAAACGGGACCCGTCACTAATCTACGCCCCCTGAATCCATGTTTGCTATCGCCTGAAGTGACAAGAGACGAAGTGCTATCGAGACCACATTGGCAGCCCTTTCCTTCCCCTCTTTTCCTCCCCCTGGCTCTCGCCTTAGCGCCGCGCACACATATGTTTTCAAAGTTTGTTCTATTAGCCTGGCGAAAGACCCAACCATATGCACTTGTGAGTACCGCACTTGTGAATATCTTCGGCCTTCTATTTTTCTCCAGCACAAGCTTGGGGGCGCCGAGCCGCGAAGCCTCGGCAGCAAAGGTGCATAGAACCTGGCGGCATTCAACAAGCAAAAAACGACTGGCCTGCTAAAATCTTGAATTAGCGTGGGAAGAGAAGGCAAGAGAGCAGACGGGATGGGGGAGTGGGCGGCTCGCGCGGCTGGATTAATCCAACGGTTGCGGATCCACAAATTGCCAGGCCATCACGATAAACTGTCCCCAAGGCCTTCTATTTTTCTCCAGCACAAGCTTGAAAGGGCTACATAGAACCTGGCGGCATTCAACAAGCAAAAAACTCTTGGCCATCCACACGGCAAATGTCATTAGTGCACCTGCTATACCGCTAGCCTTTACATGTGTTCCACAACCGTGTTAATATATCATCGCATGAGGCGTCTACCAAGGTTTGAGCAAGAGTTATACACAGGAGCTTCGGATAAGGCTGTGCCACGGCCGTCCAAAATTGGCCTCCAAGGGCTTGCCTTCGAGAATTTGGCGCCTACATACAGATCGCTCGCAGATCCCCCTTCCGCGGCACTTTTTTTCTTCGTCACAACCCCAAGGGAATTTTCCTGCAGGGACTGGGGCGGCGACCTTCTGCAGCATGATTCCCTGCCAGAGTTAGGCAGGGATGCAAGGCCAACTGCAGGGGTCCTGCAGATGGAAATGCAGCTCGGACCGCCTGACCTCGACTGCACAAGAGGACGGGCGGTCAATCAGCCAGGGTGCTGAGCTGCGGAGGCGCTGGGGCTAGGAGCCTGAGCCTCCAGCCCACTGCAACACCACAAAAGCCGAGCCACAATCAGGGCAGCTGCCCCCGTACTCCCGAAAATACGAGAAGCCTCCACGAAAGCTCCGCGCCTTCCCCCTGAAGCGGGGTGCCTGACACGCGTGCCGCGCAGGAGCACCCGCACACGAGACGACCGCGCGAGGCTAGAGGAGGACCTAGGCGCTGGGGCCAAGAGCGACGGCTGCCTGTCCACTGCAATGCAACACCATACTCGAGCCACGGTCGGGATGAAGCCATCCCCGTGCTCTGCTAAGAGGGTGCACCTTGGATGCGCGCGCACCCCCCCCCTGAAGCGGGGCGCCTGACACTCGCGCGAGACGACGCGCACGCACACGAATATAAGCACGCCCACACAAGGACGACGAGACTACAATCCCAGGTGCAAGCAGCGCCCGGGCGACGGCGGCCTCGCCCCAGATGCAGAGCAAACGAAAAACACTGCCGAGGGAATCCGAAGGGACGTGCCAGAGGCGAAGCCGCGTACGCTTTCGCCACGGCTCGCCCCACATACAAAAATCTGCGAAGACACCCTGAACGCTGGTGAGTCTCGCGAGACCCAACACAGGCGGACAAAGCCAAAGTCTAAAAAAGGCAGGATTCTCGAGCCCTCCTGGGACGCCCCGAGCATGAGCAAGCCTGGCGAGCGCCACGGAGGCTTGCATCAACTTGTTACCTCACTGCACTCTAGAACGAACGGCCACGGACAAATTCGGCAGGCCCGGAGGGAACTCCTTGGACCGCAAAGGTCCCGGCCCCGACTTGGCGAACCTACGAACCATCGAGAACGACGTGCAGGGTGTGCCTAGCCAAAGGGTGCTCACTTCTCCACTGGGTCTCTAGGCTGCCCGCCTTGGTGAGATCGAACTTCGCTCCTCGAATGATGCCCCATTCCAGCGCGGCGACGCCTCGGGCGCGCAGCGCGGCGGCGAGCCTGCCCGAGCCCGAGAAGACCTCGAATGCGATTCGTTCTCTGCCTAGGCGAACTCGGTTGAGCGTTGCGTGGAGCTGAGCTCGAACAGGCTGGGCAGTCGCTGCATGCCCAGGCGCAGCCACTGCTGCACCGCGGGCGGCACCTTCGCCACCTGCAGCGCCAAGCGCCCATGCTTCTCGCATCTTCTGACTGAGAGCCGGGCCTGCCCGCGGCCGCGCTCGGCCACTTCCCCCAGAGACCTGCGACCCACGATCCTGTCGGAACTGGCCCCGCCGCGCCTCAAGCCGGACAGCGTGGCGCCGAGGCCTCGCAGGCCCAGCGCCGACAGCGACTCCTCGAACTCCGCGCGCAGCTGCGCGCAGCCGAAACTCCAGTGTCGCGCGGGGCCCCAGCCGCGCATTGCGCTCGCTCAGCGCTGGCGTGCGCCAGAGGAGCTCGGGGACGTCCAGCGGCAGCGAGTCGCCCAGCTCGCCTGTCTTGCCGGGCACCAGCAGCTCCTCTGGATGCAGCAGCAGCGTCCACCAGCGGAACCCGACTTGCAGGCCCTCAGCCGGTGCCACCAGCTGAAACGCCTTCGCGGCCAGCAGCTCGCCTGGTCGCAGGTAGCGGTGGAACAAGAGGCCGAGTGCGCACGCCATCAGGATCCCCAGGACTCCGCACAGGACGAGCCAGGGAGGCGACGGGCGCGAGGGGCCTGGTCACCTGCGCTTCCAGCAAAGCAGCGCTCGGCTGCTCCGCGGCAGCACAGCCCGCAGGGGTCGCCCCAGCGCTGGCCACGCCCACGGCACCACCGACAGCAGCTTCGCCGCCCTGTTGGGTCGCGCACCTCCCGAGAACTCGTCGCTCAGGTACTGCAGCAGCGCGTCGCCCCACTCCGGCGCGCACCAGTTGGGCAGAGTCACCAGACCCAGCCAACGGCAAAGGCCACTGGGGCAGCGCAGGTAGCACTGCTGCGTCGGTGGCCCCACTGCCTCCAGCTCCAGGCCCGAGACGCTCGAGCCCAGGAGGCGGTGCCACGGCGAGGCCGTCGCGGCCAGCAGCTCGGCCGCGGCGCCACGGCGTCTGGCACGGGCCCTCGCCGGCGGGGTACCCAGAGGCGCGGCCGCAGCTCGGCGGCGGCCCGCAGGCACGCTCGAGGCCAGCGGCAGCGGCTCCCTCGGCGCGGCCGCCAGGACCGTTCGGCGTTCCATCGCCCCGCAAACGGCGAGGCTCGAACCGCCTGGAAGAGCCGTCGGCGGGGTTCCACTCGGAGGGAATCCAACGAACTGAGACTCGACACGAGGAAAGAAGCGAGCTGAAGTGCGGTGAGGTGCCGTAACTGTGCAAGGATGGGAAATTCCGAGGCCCGTCCTTTTGCGACTGCACAACAGGTACACATGCTATCGGACAGGAAGAGCAGCCAGCAGCCGCGATGCGTCACCCAGCGCACCTGCCTCCGCATCGCCCAGAGCTCGCCCTCCAGGAGATGGATAGGAGCCTTGTGCCGCCAGCGCCTCGAAGCCACAGTCTTCTACGGAAATGACTTGAAGAAATCGGCGGGCACGTCGGGAAAGGCGGAGTCGCCCTTGGCGCACTCTCGCAAGGCGCGCGCCCTCGAGCCCTCGGCCACCAGCTCGCGCTCCTCGAACCGCCAGCGCTCTCGCACACGCGCGATGCGGCCCACCTCGGCTGGGGCGGCGGCGCACTCCACAGCGCCCAAGCCCGTCAGGGACGCATCCACGGCACGACGCCAGGCGCCCAGGCGCCTCACAGATCGGCCCACACCAGCGGCGGCAGCGCCCGCATCCAGGACAGCTCCCGACGCACTGAAGGCCAGAGCCGCACTCGGCGAGCGCAGCACTTGCCGATGAAGACGTAGGAGGCGCTGAGCAGGCTGAGCATCTCGCGCCGCAGCAAGAGGACGTACGTCAGGTGCCCGATCAGCCTCTCCAGCTCGGCTCCCGTCAGGAGTGGATGCGTCGGGATGCAACCCAGACTCAGGACCAGCCGCCAGAACCGCTGGGCGCGATGTGGATCGCGCCCTTCTCCCCGTCGACGTGGAAGCCCAGGAGGTCCACGTCGAATTGCGGCCCGGAGACGTCATGAGTAGCCAGACCACGACCCCTCAGCTGCCCCTCGCTCGAGTCGCCGTCAACCTGGACTGCCTCCTTCACGGTCCCCAACGAGGCGAAGTTGTCCATGCACAGAAGAGCAGCGAGCTCGCGCCCGGCGACGGCGGGCGCGCAGCGGCGATTGCAGAGCCAGCGTCGAGCGCCCAATGGCCGCGACCGCAGCAGCTCCGCATTCGCCGCCTACACGCGCGCCACGGCCCACGCGAACCTGGAAGTGCACCAGCTCGGCGCCCGCAGGAAACAGTTCGCGCAAGCGTCGCGGCAGCGCCCGACGCGGCACCGCCGGCAGCACGACGAAGTCGGCACGCAGGTCAACTGGCAGCAGGAACTGGCAGTAGCAGTTCTCGACGCCCCCCTCGCTGACCCACAACCTTTGACCAGCTGGCAGCTCCAGATCGCCGAGGGCCTCGGGCGAGGCCAAGGCGACACCGTCGGGCGGCACGAACTGCGCGATGGTCTTCCGAGGATCGAAGATGATCCGCAGCGAGCCGCCCTTCTTGCGAACAAAGAAGACTCCCACAAGATTGCGAACCTCGGCCGCCGGCTCGACGACTCCACATTCATAAGCACTGTTCAAAACTCGGCGAACTTGCTCGGAGACCTCCACTGGATGGAATCCATCGCGATGTCCAACTCGTCCGCCCTCGCCACGCGGTCCTGTGCACACGCTGCCGGTAGCCGAATAGCGCGGCCACTATCCTCCAGCAACCTCTGGTAGTGGTCGGGCAGGCAGCCGACGAGGTCGATCGCCTGGTTGCCGACCGCCGGCAGGGCAAACCTGCCAGGCTGGCAGGTAGCGAACTCCGGCGACGACGCCATCACAGGCGTAGCCGAATCCGCAGCCCCGAAGCGCAGACCACGCTCCAGAGGTGGTGAGGTCATCGGGCGGTGGCGGCACGGAGTAGTAGGCCCTGGCCAAGCTGGCCACCGCCCGGCGTTGAATGGCACCAGGCAACACTTCGGGGCCCCCCACACCTCACCGCGCCCGCCAGGAGCGCTGAGCGTCGCGACGCCGTCCTGCAGCCACGCCTCCGCAGCCCGACGGCGCGAGCGCCGGCGATCCGCGCAGCGCGAAACACGCAGCCCCGCCGGCGATAACCCCTCCAGGAGAACAGCCAGGCAGCGACCAGACGGCAGAGGCAGCAGATCGCGAGCCCAGTCAAGTCCCTCACCTGCAACACCACGGCGGCTCGCCATCCTCCTCACGCGAGCAATGCCCCCCCATGCAGCTGGGACGACGGCCGGGGGCCTCCGCCGTCCGAAGTAGGTCAAGCAGCCCCACCCCCCTGCCCGACGCCTTTCTTGCGCGGGTTCTTGGGGGGCTTGTCGTCGTTCGTCTTGCTCGAGGCACCGGGGGTCACGTCCGTCGAGCGAGTCGGTTGCCGCTCCCCCATGGCCTTGCGGCGCCCCTTGAGCACGGCGCTCAACTCCGACAACTTCTGCGAGATCCAAGTCTCCAGCGCCGGCGCAACCAGAGCGCGCCCGCGCCGGCCCTCCTCGCCCATGAAGATCCTGTCGTTGTCGAGGCGGCCGCTGTCACCGCCTGCCGTCGCCAAGATCGGCATCCGGGCGCACCTCTCCTCCAGCAACTGGCAGCGCCGCCCCGCGAGCTCCAGCGAGGCCAACTCACCGAAGTTGAGCTGGTCGTACATCGGGGCGCACTCGAAGAGCCGGCCGAAGGACTCGCGCCCCCCCACACCCCAGTCGCTGGGGCCCAGGCCCAAGAACCTGTCGCCACCAGAAGTGCCTCCGCACCGGCGTCAGCTCCTGGCGGGCGATCTCGCGCGCGAGCCAGTCTGCCGTCCGAGGCCCGCTGATGGGCCAGTCGTCGAAGGCCGCGGTCGCGGTGAGCGACGCGGCCTCCTTGTAGGAGCGGCACCGCCGAGTCGAATTCTCGTGCCTCATGGGGAGCGTCCGCAGCTCGCTGGCCGGCCCCTCCCGCGCGGCTCCTCCTCTGGGCGCCGGCACCTCCTCGCCTGGCCTGAAGAAGGAGCACGCGACGAAAAGGCCACCCACCTGGGCTACCCCTCGATCGCCGCGGCGGCAGCGAGCCTCCAGCTCCGCGGCACCCACGCGCTCGCCCAAGCGCGCCTCTCCCCGACTCTCGGATGAGCGCCACTCGCCCTCCTCAGCTGCCGGGTCGCCCTCCTGCGCCAGCGGCGGCGGCGCACGGGCGGGGAGAGGCGCAGGCCGAGCAGCGCCTAGGCCGAGGTCCCGCCGCTCCTGCTCCGCCAGCTCCGCACCTTCCGCCTGCGGGCGCAAGCTCTCAGCCTGACGCAGCGGGCCCTGGGACGAGCCCCGGAACATGTGCGTCGGCCCGCAGCTCCAGCCAGACGGCAGCCCACCCATCGGGCCGAGCGACACCAGGCTCTCGATCCCGTCCTGACGGTCCTCCAGGTAGATGTCGCGCTCGGGAGCGGCGACCACCCACGCGCCCTCGTGCACGCGAGCGCACAAGAGCCGCTCAGGCCCACGTCGCAGGAGACGAGCACCCGCTGGCCCTGACGAAGGTGAGCGGACATCGGGGACCTCTGGGAGGCAGAGACGGCCCCGGGCGGCCGTCGCTGCGCGGCGCAGCCACCACCAGCAGCAGTCCGTCGAGGCGCAGACGTCCGCCAGGAACGCCAGCACCGCCACCAGCAGCACCACTAGGCCCTGGTAGCCCGAGCACTCGGGCGGCGCACAAGGCGCGGGGACCGTGAGGTTGGCGGGCCCCCAACGCTGCAGCTGGCCCTCCAGCAGGCGCAGCAGCTCGCGGGCGACCGAGAGACCCTCGCCGAGGTCCACCTGGCAGGTGCACCTCTGTCCGTACCAGAGGCTACCCAGGTGCGCCAGGCCGCCCGCGCCCGCCGCGGCGGCCCTCGCCCACACCATGGGCGAACCCCCGGCTCGTGCGGCTGGATTGATCCAACGGTTGCGGATCCACTAATTGCGAAGCCAACACGATAAACTATCTCCAAGTCGGTGGCGCTCCCTATGGGGCCACGAAACGATGTACTGGGTGGGCGAAACGCAGAGAGCAAGGGCCGTGTTGGGTGGTGGCGGACGCATGCGGGCGGCGCCACTGGGACCTTCCGTGGAGCTCCCTATGGGGCCACGAAACGCTGTACTGAGTGGGCGAAACGCAGGGAGCAAGGGCTGTGCTGGGTGGTGGCGGACGCATGCGGGCGGTGCCACTGGGACCTTCGGTGGAGCCGCCTATGGGGCCACGAAACGCTGTATTGGGTGGGCGAAACGCAGGGAGCAAGGGCTGTGCTGGGTGGTGCGGACGCATGCGGGCGGTGCCATTGGGACCATCGGTGGAGCCCCCATATGGAGCCACGAAACGCTGTACTGGGTTGGTGAAACGCAGGGTGCAAGGGCTGTGCTCGGTGGTAGCGGACGCATGCGGGCGGTGCCACTGGGGGCTTCGGTGGAGCCGCCTATGGGTCCGCGAAACGCTGTATTGGGTGGGTGAAACGCAGGGAGCAAGGGCTGTGCTGGGTGGTGGTGGACGCATGCAGGCGGTGCCACTGGGACCATCGGTGGAGTTCCCTATGGGGCCACGAAACGCTGTACTGGGTGGGTGAAACGCAGGGAGCAAGGGCTGTGCTGGGTGGTGGCGGACGCATGCGGGCGGTGCCACTGGAACCTTCGGTGGAGCTCCCTATGGGGCCACGAAACGCTGTACTGGGTGGGTGAAACGCAGGGTGGTGGCGGACGCATGCGGGCGGTGCCACTGGGACCTTTGGTGGAGCCCCCTTATGGGGCCACGAAACGCTGTACTGGGTGGGTGAAGCGCAGGGAGCAAGGGCCGTGTTGGGTGGTAGCGGACGCATGCGGGCGGTGTCACTGGGACCTTCGGGGGAGCCCCTTATGGGACCACGAAACGCTGTACTGGGTGGGCGAAACGCATGGAATAAGGGCTGTGCTGGGTGGTGGCGGACGCATGCGGGCGGTGCCACTGGGACCTTTGGTGGAACCCCCTTACGGGGCCACGAAACGCTATACTCTGTCGGTGAAACGCAGGGAGCAAGGGCTGTGCTGGGTGGTGGCGGACGCATGCTGGCGGTGCCACTGGGACCATCGGTGGAGCCCCCTACGGGGCCACGAAACGCTGTGCTGGGTGGGCGAAACGCATGGAAGAGGGAGGAGGGAGGAGGAGGGGGAAGAGGAGGAGAAGAGGAGAGGAACGCGGGGACCGTCTCTTCAAAACGAGGACCCAACACCACAGGATGGTTGGGGAAAAAACTGGAAACGCTTCACGGATCGAGGGCGGGCCGCTTTCAGAGTGTGGCTCTCGCCTTGGCGCCGCGCACACTCGTCTCAGAAACTGCAGGCTCCACGGGTTGAGGACAGCTCCGTCTCAAAATGTGGCTTTCGCCCTAGCGCGGCGCACACTCGACTCACAAACGCAGGAGCTTCACGGATGGAGGGCGGTTCACTGTTCAAGAGGTGGCTCTCGCCCTCGCGCCGCACACGTTCGTCTTAACAGCTTACACCAGCTTCAAAAAGGAACAACAGCCTTGTATGGGCCTACAAGAAGGAACTTGGAGGAAGGGTTTAATGTGCCATCGTTGAGGAGTCTTGGGTTTACACTGGTCCTCCTTCTTTTCCTCTTCTCCCTCCTCATCCTCATCCTCATCCTCCTCCTCCTCTATATCCCACTTTCTCCCTCCTCCATATTCCCTTCTCTCTATTTCCTCCCGTCCTTCTGCTTCTCTCCCTCCACCCCCTTCGTCCCTCCTCCATTCATCCTCCATCCATCATCCTTCCTCGTTCCGCCATCCTCCTCCTCCACCTCCCTCCTCCTTCCCCCTTCTCCTTCCCCTGTTCTCCCCAGCCCTTCATTTCTTACAATGACTAGGAGTCTGGTTCAAGGCCTAGGGCTGAGGACTTCGGCTTCAGGATTCTAAGCTCATTATTCGCATGGCGCAACTGAATCCATCCCGCGTAAATTCCGCCAATTACTTCATCCCACGCCTATTTACTCATCTTCGAGAGAGCGCGTTTCGCGGGCGCTTGCTTGGTGGGTGGGGGAGTCCACCCCTCCTCGGAACCAGGGAGGGGGGGAAACAGTCCCCCCCCCAGATTCGAACCCGGGGGGGAAGGCAGCGACGACGACGACGACGCCGACGACGACGACGACGACGGCACGACAGCGGCGGCGCCGACAGCGAAGACAACAGCGTCAAGGACGACGACGACGACGCCAGCGACGACGACGACGACGCCGACGACGACAAAACTACAAAACGATAAAACGACAAAACGACAAGACGACCAAAACGACAAAACGACAAAACGACAACACGACAGCACGACAACAACGACGACGACGACGACGACGACGACGACACCGCGCGGGGCGTCCAGTCGAGCGGCGCAATAAATGCGCAAATGACAATGCACACGAAAAACAATCATCGAAACCCGTCCCCACCACCATCCGCCACCGTCCCCACCACCGTTCCCACCACCGTCCCCACCTTCACCGCCGTCATAGTTCGTCAGCACCACCGACCCGGCCGTCCCCACCACCGTCCCCAACGCCGTCCACACCACGTCCCCACCGCCCCCGCCGCTCCCACCACCGTCCCCACCACCGTCCCCACCACCGTCCCTGACCGTCCCCACCACCGCCCCCATAGCGTTCCAACCGCCCCCCTCGACCCCAGTCACCATCATCGTCCCCACTACCGTCCCTACTGTCCCTCTCACCATCGTCCCCGTCATCACCCGGGTCCGCCGACGACGACGACGACGACGACGACGACAATGACGACGACGACGACGACGACGACGACGACGAAGACGACGACGACGACGACACGCCAGCGGCGGCGCTCACAGCGAAGACGACAACGAGGACGCGCCGACGACGATGACGACGACGGCGATGACGACGACGACGACGACGACGACGATGACGACGCCGACGCCGACGCCGACGCCGACGCCGACGCCGACGCCGACGCCGACGCCGACGCCGACACCGACGCCGACGCCGACGCCGACGCCGACGATGACGACGACGACGACGACGACGACGCCGACGCCGACGCCAAGCACGACGCCGACGCGCCGACGCCGACGCGCCGACAACGACGCCGACGATGACGACGACGACGACGCCGACGACGACGACGACGACGACGACGGCGACGACGACGACGACGACGACGACGGCGACGACGCCGAGGCCGAGCACGATGCCGACGACGCAGACGCCGGCGCTGGCGCCGACGCCGACGATGACGACGCCGACGACGCCGACGCCAACGACGACGACGACGACGACGACAGCGACGACGACGACACCGAGCACGGCTCTGAGCACGACGCCGACAACGACGACGACGACGACGACGACGACGACGACGACGACGACGACGACGACGACGACGAGCACGACGACGACGACGACTACGCCCACGCCGACGCCGGGCACGACGCCGAGCACGACGCAGCACGACGTCGACAACGACGCCGACGCCAACACCGACGCCGCGGCCGCCGCCGACGACAACGACGACGACGACGACCACGACGATGACGACGACAACGACGACGATGCCCAGCGCCGACACCGACGCCGACGCTGGCGCCGACGACGACGACGACGACGACGACGAGAACGACGCCGAGCACGACGTCGAGAACGACGCCGACGACGACGACGACGACGCCGACGACGCCGACGACGACCGCCGACAACAGTAAAGAGCACGACGCCGAGAACGACGCCGAGCACGACGTCGAGAACGACGCCGACGACGACGACGACGACGCCGACGACGCCGACGACGACGACGCCGACGACGACGCCGACGCCGACGCCGACGCCGGCGACGACGACGACGACGACGCCGACGCCGACGCCGACAACAACGCCAAACACGACGCCGACGCCGACGCCGACGCAGACGACGACGACGATGACGACGCCGACGCCAACGACGACGCCGACGCCGACAAACACGAAAGGCACGACGCGGAGCACGAGGCCGACAACGACGCCGACAACGACGCCGACGACGCCGACGCCGACAACGACGCCAACGCCGACAACGACGCCGACAACGCCGACGCCGACAACGACGCCAACGCCGACAACGACGCCGACGCCGACACCAACGACGAAGAGCACGAGGTCGAGCACGACGCGGACGCCGACGACGACGACGACGACGCCGACGACAACGACGACGACACCGACGCCGACGCCGCCGACGACGATGACGACGACGACGCCGACGCCGACAACGAGAACGACGACGACGACGACGCCGAGCACGATGCCGACGACCTCGCCGACGACGACGACGACGACGACGACGACGACGACGCCGACGACGACGACGACGACGACACCCAGCGCGATGCCGAGCACGACGCCGACGCCGACGCCGACGGCGCCAACGCCGAGCAACGACAACGCGCACGACGACGACAACGACGACGCCGACGCCGGCGCCGACGCCGGCGCCGACGCCGGCGCCGACGCCGACATCGACGCCGACGACGACGACGACGACGACGGCGACGACGCCAACAACGACGACGACGACGACGATGACAACGACGCGGCCGAGCACAACGCCGAGCACGACGCCGAGGACGCCGACGCCGACAACGGCGCCGACGCAGACGGCCACGCCGACGCCTACGCCGACGACGACCACGCCGAGCACGACGCCGACGACGCCGACGCCGAGCACAAATTCGACAACGACGCCGACGCTGGCGCCGACGCCGACGCCGACGCCGCCGCCGACGCCGACGCCGACGCCGACGCCGACGCCGACACCGACGCCGACGCCGACACCGACGCCGACGCAGACGCCGACACCGACGCCGACGCCGACGCCGACGACGACGACGACGACGACGACGACGACGCCGACGACGACGACGCCGACACCGACGCCGACGCCGACACCGACGCCGACGCCGTCGTCGCCGACGACGACGTTGACGCCGACGCCGACAACGAAGAGCACGACGCCGACGCCGACGCCGACGCCGCCACCATCGCCGCCGCCGCCGCCGACGACGACGGCGGCGGCGACGACGACGACGACGACGACGACAACGCCGAGCACGATGCCGTCGTCGTCGCCCCCCCTTGGTTCAAATTCAGGGGGGCCCTACAAGTGACAGCAGAAAGCGCTTTTTCTCACCTTCCGACATTACACATCAACACATGTCCCCGCTGAACATGATGCAGATAGTAATTGATGTTTATTGTTATGTGGTACCTCAGACTACAAGTATGACGGGAGCGGGATCTGCAGATGCTCCAGAAAAATTAAGCAATGCAAATACCACCAGCCCTTTGGGAGAGTAGTAGTTTACCGATATTGTTATTCCAACATCCTTCCTCTCCTTCGGTAAGCCCTCTCTCTTGGTCTGGAAGGGGGCTCGCGAGGAGTCAGAGCGTCTAAGATGGCCCGAGATGGCCCCAAGAGGGCCCCAGATAGCCTAGAATGGCCTCCAAGTACGTACAACATAGCCCAAGAGATGTCAATATCCACCATGCCTCCAAGAGGCACCATGAACGTCCCAAAACGGCTCCAAGTGGACACGGAGCCATCCAAAGACCCACCGAGAGGCCAAAAAACTCTGAAACCTAATACAAATCCACCGGCCACGATACAAGTCCGCCGACCCCTGCTTGCCGGGTGTGAAGAACCGTGTGGGACATTTGGCTGTCCCCCTCCTCGTACCCCCTCCCCAGGTGTCCCAGATCCTCTTTAGAGGGGGGGGGTATGAGCTCGTCAACGCACCTCAGGGGCTCTCCTGAGCCTCCAGAGCCCCAAAACAGACCAAGAGGGCCCAAGCAGAGCGCAGAGACAGTCCCAAAGAGCGTCGAGAAGGCCTAGGGCAACCCCGCGATGGTCGAAGATGGCTTCAATACAGCCCACGAGGCCCCCAAAACGGCCCAAAAGTGCTCCCCGAGGAGCACCGAGAGGGCCGTAAGACTCAAAAATCGCCACATTCCCTTTGGAAAACAAGCATTTTCGACATACCTGGCGTCTTCGTCTTGACAGCGTGTCCAAGGCCCAAGGGGCTCCCAAGATCGTCCCAAGACGGCCCATGAGGCCACCAAGAGGGCCCGAAGGCGGCCCAAGGGGGCCCGAGAGGGCCCAAGACGGCCCCAGGGGCCCCAAAGACGACCCACGAGGGCCCGAAGGAAGGCCCAAGATGAGCAATACAACTGACATGTCGAACTTTTATCCTGCCATGGCCCCAGAAGCCCCCAAGAGACCCCCGAGGCGCCCACAAGAGGCCTCCAAGAGGCATCCAACAGGCCCCCAAGAGGCGCCCTATAGGCCCCCAGAAGGCCCCAAGGAGGACCCAAAAAGCTAACTAGCTGCCCCCAACAAGCCTCGAAAAGGCCCCTAAGAGACAATCCAAGAGACCCTCATATGCATCCTAAAGGCTCTTCCACAAAGCTCCAAGCCAGCCCCACGAGCCCACCAGTAGCCAACAAAAGGGTCCTCAGAGCCTCCACTGGAGGCCTCCCAGAAACCCTCACGGAGCCCCATGACAAACCCCAACCGCCCCCCTTGCACCCCGAAAAGTATGTCCTCCCTCCCTCCGCCCTCCTCCTTCCACCACCGCTACTCCTCATCCTCCTCATCCTCCTCCTCCTCGTCCTCTCCTCCTCCTCCGCCTCCTCCTCCTCCTCCTCCCTCCTCTCATCCTCATCTCATCCTCATCCTCTCATCCTCTCCTCATCCTCATCATCATCATCATCATCATCATCATCATCATCATCATCATCATCATCATCATCATCATCATCATCATCATCATCATCATCATCATCATCATCATCATCATCATCATCATCATCATCATCATCATCATCATCATCATCAGCATCATCATCATCATCATCATCATCATCATCATCATCATCATCATCATCATCATCATCATCATCATCATCATCATCATCATCATCATCATCATCATCATCATCATCATCATCATCATCATCATCATCATCATCCACCTCCTCCTCCTCCTCCTCCTCCTGCTCCTCCCCCTCCTCCTCCTCCTCCTCCTCCTCCTCCTCCTCCTCCTCTTCCTGCTGCTGCTGCTGCACCCTCGCGGGCGTGGAAATAATATCCACCACTCCAGCTCCAAGACAGCCTACCGAACGCCCTGGACGTCTTCATCCCGCTGGGTGCTGGCGGAAGGGCGCAAGCCACTTGAATGATATGTCTTGTCTGCACGCATGTTCGCTTCCCATGAGCTCTTGAGGTCTCACGATGGCTCCAAGATGGCCCACGAGAGTCCCGAGAGTGGCCCAAGAGAGCCCGAGGCGGCCTCAAGAGCGCCCAAGAGCGCCCCAAGAACGCCCCAAGAGCGCCCCAAGATGGCCCCAAGATGGCCCCAAGGAGGCCATTCTGAGGGCCATGCCAGGGGGACTGACATGCAGAACCCCAGCTTCTCATCGATGGCGTCCAACATGACCCCAAGAGGGCCCCCAAGGCCCCCAAGAGGGCCCCAAGAAAGCCCCAAGATGGCCCCAAGAGGGCCCCCAGAGACCCGAAAAGGCTTCCACAATGGCCCAAGATGGCTCCAAGAGGCCCCCGAAGTCTCTAATTCCATAATTGTTGGCCACCTTCCTAAACTATATGCATGCCTACGCCTCTCTTCTAGACAACTCCCTTGGGCATCGTTTCTGGATGGGCTGGTAGGGAAACACGGAGCGTCCAGGACATGATTTGGCGTGAGCGCGACATCGAGTTACTGGGTATTGCGATCGGGCGCGGGATAGTCACGTCCAGAGAACAGGATTCACCGCCGGTGTAGCCTTGACGACGAGATTAACCTGAGTTCGGTTATCTCTCACAACCTTCCTTCTACGCAGAATTGCTCTGCGACCGACGTTTTCACGGGGTGAGCGCGGACGGCAAGGCCTTTCGGTTGAGTTCCACGGGACCACTGCAGGATGCCTGGTGACTGCTGCAGCCTCGGAGGAGAGACGGTGAACGCTGCAGGCAGCCAGCGGTGTGATCGGCGCGGCCGGCACGGCAAGGCCTGGGGACGTCACTGCCGAAGGTCCGGGACAACGGCGGCGGCGGGCGGCCTGGAGGTCCGCTCGGGTATCGCCCTGACGCCGGTCCCCGTGCAGTAGAGCTGGCCCTGCCACGGGGCCCCGCCCGGGACGTCCAACGCCGGGCGAGCCCATGCAAGAACGATGACGGACAGCGCGGGGGCTTCGCGACGCTGAACTCGCCCAAGGGCGCGCGTAGAGAAGTAGAGGGGAGGGGGCGGGCAACCATCCGAAACATTCGCATCCAGGAGAACCTCTCGCATCCAAAAAGAAAGCGCAACTGCCACAGGATATGTTCGAAAATGTCGTCTGGAATGTCTGAGCCCACTCCCTAAAAAACCGGATAGTTCAGTGATCCGGTCCCACGTCCGCATTTTATCGTCGCCACTCGTGCACTACGCTAGCGTCCATATTCCTCACCGACCTACTTGTCATTATCATCCTTGGCTTCCTCCTCATCCTCCTTCTCTCCCCTCCTCCTCCTCGTCCTCCTCTTCCTCCTCTTCCTCCTCCTCCTCCTCCTATCGCCCCTCCTCCTCTCCTCCCCTATCGCATCTCTTCATGGCTCTCCCTGATTGCGCATATGTGATCTCGCTCAGAAGCACGCATATTGTACTCGTCGTCTCCGTCGCTCAGGCCACGCGCAAGTCTCGGTCAGCTTCACCCCCACAAAATCACACACACACACCTCTTCCTCACACTTACACGTATCGGCGCAGAGGGTCGTCTAGCGCGGGCAGCACATAGAAGTGCTGATTGCGAACGAGCAGAATCGAAAGCACAGTGTACGAAGCGTCGCACATTGTAAAGTGCAGGCCCTGGGTGGTGTGCTGAGGAACTGCAAGTCCAAACGAAACACTTTTTTGATTCGCGGCCCGCAAGGAGAAGTCCAGAGGGCGGTATGACCGAGGCTGGGGCACAGCGACAGATAATTGGCGCGAGTCCGCGCAGAGTGCACCTGCAAACAAATTAGACAGAGACGAGGCTGAAGCACAGCGACAGATAATTGGCGCGACACCGCGCAGAGTGCAGTCCAAACGAAACACGCAGCAGCCAGAAAACCGAGGAGGATACCCAAGTCGAAGTAAACTGAAGCGCGAACAGTCTGGTTCGAATTGGCGGCCACTGAATCACCGAGTACTGGTGTTAGACAGCGGAGCGCAACGAATACTGTAACAGATGCTAGACCAGCCGATTGGTGCGATAAACGCAGACCCAACACGGCCCGAAAAAGTAAATGGCTAGGGTTTGAACCTACGAACCGACATTGCAAGCAGCCGCGATGATGCGCGGTGTTGGACTTACATGCAACAACACCACGACAGCGAAATCCGAAGAGGAACCGCGTCGACGATCCGACGCGCCCATGCTCCTACCAAACCGGGTGCAAGCAGGCAAGACTGGACAACATGCAGAAATGACTGCAGGTCCAAATCCACTGCAAGCAACAGGACTGAACAGCCAGACAGACTGTGAGGTAACCAAATATCCTGTCCACCATGCAACTGTAAAGGCACAACGGGCGCGGTGAGTCAGCCACCCAGCCAGACACCCGGAGACACTCACAAAATTGAGAAGAGGGAGAGGCGACAGAAGGGAGACAACTAAACGGCACGAGGAGACGCCCGGTCGTGCTAGAGCACGGCAGAGCACGACGGAGCACACGCACACACACCCCTTCCCAGGCATCGCCATTCGCCTCGCCCTCGCTTCTATTCGATCACCCCCTGCTGCCGATCGAACCCCTCCCCCTCCCCTTCCCCTTAACGAGGAGGAGGAGGAGGAGGAGGAGGAGGAGGAGGAGGAGGAGGAGGAGGAGAGGACGAGGACGAGGACGAGGACGAGGACGAGGAGGACAAGGAGGACAAGGAGGAGGAGGAGGAGGAGGAGGAGGAGGAAGAGGAGGATCAGCTGCCCGCGCCGCCCCGCCGTGTTCCCGCTGGGAGCGCGGCCACGCGGCTCACCTCTGGAGGTGCTCGGGGATCCGAGGATCGAGGGTCGAAGAGTCGAGGATCGAGGATCCAGGGATCGAGGATCGAAGGATCCAGGATCGTGGATGGAGCGTCGAGGATCGAAGGATCGAGGGATCGAGGCTCGAGGCTCGAGGCTAGATGGCCGAGGATCCAGTCACCCTCCCCCGCTCTGTCCATGCGCCCCCCCCCGCGCCCCTCCAGGGAGACCATGTCGCCTATCTCGTCCGGGAGCTCGGTGAGGTAGAGCCCCACCTGGCCACCCCCCGCAGGGATCATGCGACCCGTCCACGCGTCCCCGATGTCCACGCCGGCCCGGAAGCCGAGGGGGGAGGGGGGAGAGGGGAGGCTCAAACTAGGCGCGCCCGCGCCACATCGGGCATCCTGCCCCTCCCACCCATCCCGTCCCACTGCGCTGATGCTTCTCTCTCGGCAGGCGGGTGTCACAGCGGGTCTGGAGCCCCGAGACGCCATGCACGGGCAGAAAGGAGAGCTGTGTACACTGGAGGAGGCGGAGGAGGTAGCGGAGAAGCGGGAGGATGCGCAGGAGGATGAGGAGGAGGGGGGTAACAGCCGCAACAACGGGAGTAGGGGCAGGAGGGGCGAGAGGAGCTCCAGGACCAGGGGGAGGCGGAGGAAGGGAAAAGGTGGCGACAACGACGAGGAAGGACTCCGATCCAGAAATCAGGCCCGCGCTGTGGCGAGGGCGCAATGTTGAACCAAGGGTGCAAGACGCCGATCCTGAGATGAGGCCAGCGCTGCAGCAGGATCACAATTTTGAAACACCGAATGCGTTCCGACTGAAAGCCCTTGCAAACATCAGGTGTTGAAATCCTGTGGAAAGGCCATACGAGGCACGGGGAGAGCGGGACGCTTCCAGGACGTAGTCAGGGGAAGGAGGAGAGTAGTACACATGTCAAGCTACGTGCGCTCGCGAAATCCGCCGACCCTGTCGGCGTGTGGAAGACGCATCCCGGTGTCGTCGTCTTGCGTGGATCACCGTCGTCGTCGTCGTCGTCGTCGTCGTCTCCGTCGTGTCCTCGTCGTCTCCGTCTCCGTTGTCCCTCGTCGTCTTCGTCGTTCCCCGTCTCCTTGAGCGCGCGAGCCAAAGCGACATTGAGCAACGTCGTAGTTGAGTCGTGGCGAAGCCCCTCCCTACCCTCCCCGCCGGGGGGGGGGGGGGTCGCCGGGGGGGGTCGCCACCCAGATACGCATCCTCCCCGGGGGGTCCCGGAGCTCAGAAAAGCTTCAAGACGAGCCAAGAGCGACAGAAGACACCCCCAAAAGGGTACAAGAGGGCCTCGACTCGACGAACGATGGCCCCAAGACGCCCAAGACGGCCCGAAGACGGCCCAAGAGGCCCTCAAGACGCTCCAAGAGAGCCCCAAGAGCACACCCAAGAGGGCCCCAGGCGCCAAAATCGTCAATTTTACATCGTTTTTGAATGATTTTGGCCTTCTCGCCTTTTCGGCTTTCCGACACTCCAAGACGGCCCAAGAGGCCCCCAAGAGGCCCCCAAGAGCGCCCCAAGAGGCCTACAAGAGGGCCCCAAGACGGCCCAAGAAGGCCCCAGGACAGCCTAAGAGGCGCCCAAGACGGCCCAATAGGGCCCCAAGACGGGCCCAAGAAACGGCCAAGAGGGGGACGAGGAACCGAGAATTCGAGACTTCCGCCCTAAGAGGCCCCCGGGAAGCCCCAAGAGGCCCCCAAAAGGCCCCAAGAGGCCCCCGAGCGGCGCCAAGACGCCCCCAAGATGCGCCGAAGACGGCCTCCGGAAGCCCCAAGAGGCCCAAAAGAGGCCCCAAGAGGCCCCACAACGGCCCCCAAGAGGCTTCAAGTTGCCTTCCAGACGCCCCCGAGAGGTCAACCACGAGATCCCAACCAACATCCATAAGGCCTCCTCCTCCTCCCCCTTCACCCTTCCTCCTCCTACTCCCTTCCGCCTCCTCCTCCTCCTCCTCCTCCTCCTGCCCCCCCCCCTCGTGTTGTCTTTCGTCATCTTCAGGGTCGGCGGCAACGGCCGTAAGGCCTTCGCAATATCTGACATACTAGAACTCCCACCCATCCCAGCCCATTGCGCTGTTGTTCCGTATCCAAACACGCGTGTCATGGTCGCCCTGTAACTCTCAAAGAGAGCTCTAAGTGCTATGCGCAATCGGAAATTACCTTGTGACGTACCCAACCCATTTGTATCATGGGAAACGAGGAGTTGGCCGAAACTTGCATGGACAATCAAATTGCAGGATCCGTTGTTTGATATGTAAGCTACTTGGGACACGCGCCTAGGGCATGATGCGCAGGATAACCATACAAGAACGAAGGGCGACACCTACAGGCTCGAAGAGGACATGGGGAGTCGGGAACGAAAAGCTGGAGAAAGACGTGCGGGAAGCCCACTGTGCTGGGCCCCCCAGCAGGCCTCGAAAGTGGCGACGGTTTCACAGATCGCAGCCCCCACAAGATGGCGAGTTCTAATTTGAATCCGCGGTGACTACCCACTGTGCTGGGCCCCCCAGCAGGCCTTGAAAGTGGCGACAGTTTCACAGATCGCAGCCCCCCAGGGATGGCGAGGTCCAATTTGAGTCTGCGGTGGGTACCCACTCTGCTGGGCCCCCCAGCAGGCCTCGAAAGTGGCGACAGTTTCACAGATCGCAGCCCCACAGGGATGGCGAGGTCTAATTTGAGCCCGCGGTGAGTACCAACTGTGCTGGGCCCCTCAGCAGCCCTCGAAAGTGGCGACAGTTTCACAGATCGCAGCCCCCCAGGGATGGCAAGGTCTAATTTGAGGTACCCACTGTCAGCAAAGTTTCACAGATCGCAGCCCCCAGGGATGGCGAGGTCCAATTTGAACCCGCCGTGGGTACCCACTGTGCTGGGCCCCCCAGCAGGCCTCGAAAGTGGCGACAGTTTCACAGATCGCAGCCCCCCAGGGATGGCGAGGTCTAATTTGGAGTCCGCGGTGGTGTACCCACTGTGCTGGGCCCCCCAGCAGGCCTCGAAAGTGGCGACAGTTTCACAGATCGCAGCCCCCCAGGGATGGCGAGGTCTAATTTGAATCCGCCGTGTGTACCCACTGTGCTGGGCCCCCCAGCAGGCCTCGAAAGTGGCGACAGTTTCACAGATCGCAGCCCCCCAGGGATGGCGAGGTCTAATTTCAGTCCGCGGTGTGTACCCACTGTGCTGGGCCCCCCAGCAGGCCTCGAAAGTGGCGACAGTTTCACAGATCGCAGCCCCCCAGGGATGGCGAGGTCCAATTTGAGTCCGCCGTGTGTACCCACTGTGCTGGGCCCCCCAGCAGGCCTCGAAAGTGGCGACAGTTTCACAGATCGCAGCCCCCCAGGGATGGCGAAGTCAAATTTGAATCCGCCGTGGGTACCCACTGTGCTGGGCCCCCCAGCAGGCCTCGAAAGTGGCGACAGTTTCGCAGATCGCAGCCCCCCAGGGATGGCGAGGTCGAATCTGAATTCCCGACGGGCGTCACTCCGCTGGGGCCCCCCCAGCAGCCTCGAAAGTGGCGACAGTTTCACAGATCGCAGCCCCCCAGGGATGGCGAGGTCTAATCTGAGTCCCCGTAGGGCGTCACTCCGCTGGGCCCCCCAGCAGCCCTCGAAAGTGGCGACAGTTTCACAGATCACAGCCCCCCAGGGATGGCGAGGTCTATTCTGAGTCCCCGTAGGGCGTCACTCCGCTGGGCCCCCCAGCAGCCCTCGAAAGTGGCGAGAGTTTCACAGATCGCAGCCCCCCAGAGATGGCGAGGTCTAATCTGAGTCCCCGTAGGGCGCCACTCCGCTAGGCACCCCAGCAGCCCTCGAAAGTGGCGACAGTTTCACAGATCGCAGCCCCCCAGGGATGGCGAGGTCTAATCTGAGTCCCCGTAGGGCGTCACTCCGCTGGGCCCCCCCAGCAGCCCTCGAAAGTGGTGACAGTTTCACAGATCGCAGCCCCACCAGGGATGGCGAGGTCTAATCTGAGTCCCCGTAGGGCGTCACTCCGCTGGGCACCCCAGCAGCCCTCGAAAGTGGCGACAGTTCCACAGATCGCAGCCCCCCCCCCCAGAGATGGCGAGGTCTAATCTGAGTCCCCGTAGGGCGTCACTCCGCTGGGTCCCCCAGCAGCCCTCGAAAGTGGCGACAGTTTCACAGATCGCAGCCCCACCAGGGATGGCGAGGTCTAATCTGAGTCCCCGTAGGGCGTCACTCCGCTCGGCATCCCAGGAGAAGAGGAGGGGTAAGAGCAAGAGAAGAGAGGAGGAGGCGGGAGGAGGCGGGAGGAGGAGGAAGGTGGAGACCACAGTGCTCTATTCAAAACGAGTACCCAACGCAGGAGGGTTGGGAAAAAAAGAAAGGTGCGTACGTAGGAGGAGGAGGGGGAGGAAGAGGAGGCGGGTGAGCAGTTGGACGAGCAGGATGGGGAAGAGGTGGAAGGATGGGGACAAGACGAGCAGCAGCAGCAGCAGCAGAAGCAGTAGCAACAGCAGTCCTGCAAGCGGGCACCTACGCGGGTGCGCCTACGAGGACGAACACCAGCTGCAGCAGGAACTGGAGTGGAAGGAGTGGGAGAAGTAGGAGGAGGTTGAGTTCAAGGCCTCTGAAACGGCTCCCATCCAGCCTAGCTTGCTGCTTTTAGCTTACAACGAATGTCTAAGGCTCTGCGGCTCTGCTATATGCTAAGGTGGCTGCGGACTATGATTACAAGGCGACTGCAATAGAGAGACTGGGACATGACTCCTTCTGCGGAACGTCAATAACATCTATGCGGAGGCGGAGGGGAAGGCGGAGGGGAAATGAGCGGGCGACAACGACTTTGAAAAAAATGCTCGGATCCAGACAAGTCGCCCGCGCTGGAGCGAGAACGCCAGTCTGAAGGACGGGAGCAGCGCGCCGATCCTGAAATCAGACCAACGCTGCAGCGGGAGCACCATGTTGAAGCATCGGCACCTATCGGTTTGTAAAACCCAGAACAGAAGTGCGGCACCATCCTCTGAAAAAAACTGAAGGGGGTAGGCGATGGGTACCAGGGGGGGAGCACCTTTTTTTTTGGGGGGGGGGCACCAGCAGTGGAACAATGTACAACCAAGTAGACCCGATTCCAAGCACCTTGGTACTAATTCCAACCACGTTAGTACGAGTTCCAACCAACCTAGGTCAGAAGTCTTTGCGTGCGCACTTTAGGCGTCCCAAAGGGCGTCTTACAGGCGTCTCTGTGAGGCGTCTGTGCGAGGCGTCGTACAGGCACCTCTGCGAGGCGGTTCACGGGAGTCTTACAGGCGTCTCTGCGAGGCGTCTGACAGGTCTCTTCGGGGCGCCTTGCGGAGTTCTCAGCGAAGCGTCTGCGAGGCGTCTTACAAGCCCCTCTGCGAAGGGTCTGCAAGGGGTCTTGCACGCGCCTCTGCGAGGCATCTTAGAGGCGTCTGGCAGACGCCCCTGCGAGGCGTCGTGCAGGCGTCTCTGCGAGGCGTCTTCAAGGCGCATCCCGCGAGGCGTCTGCGAACCGCCTTACACGCGCTCCTGCGAGGCGCTTTCGCGGCGTCTTACGAGCGCTTCTGCGTGGAGTTTTGCAGACGCCTCTGCGAGGAGCGCCTGCGATGCGTCTTACAAGCGCCTCTGCGGGGCGTCTTACAGGCGTCTCTGCGAGGCGTGTTACGTACAGGCGTCTCTGCGAGGTGTCGGAGAGGCGTCCCACCGGCGCCTCTGCGAGGCGTCTTACAGGCGCTTCTTCGCGACGTCCTACAGGCGCCTTACAAGCGGCTCTGCGAGGCGTCTGACAGGCGCCTTACAGGCGAATTGCTGGCGCCCCCGCGACGCGTCTGACAGGCGCCTCTGCGAGGCGCCTGCGAGGCGTGTCACAGGCGCCTCCACGAGGCGTCCTAGAGGCGTCTTACAGGCGCCTCTGCGAGGCGTCTCACAGGCGCCTCTGCGAGGCGCCTGCGATGCGTATTGCAGGCGCCTCTGCGAGGCGTCTAACAGGCGTCTCACAAACGCCTCTGCGAGGCGTCTTGCAGGCGTCTGGCAAGCGCACATCGCGCATCGCTGGGCTCAGAGATGCCGTGTGCGAGCTTCCTCTCGCGTCGCGGGGTGCGCGTCCAGACCACACACTCAGTCCAATCGTCGTGGGGGCTCCTGGGAACCTCTTGGGGGCCTCTCGGAGGCCTCTCGGGGGGCTCTTGGGGCCTTTTTGGTTCTTGGAGGCGTGATTCATCAGCTTGCGCCGCACTGCCGAATCGAGGGTTTGTCAGACAGGGCTTCCTGCTCGGACTCCTCATTCCACAGCCTCTTCCTCGTCCCTCAGTTTCTCATTTTCTCAGCCTCCTCATTTCTCAGCTTCCTCCTCGTTCCTCAGCCGCGTCCCCCTGATTCCTCAGGCTCCTCCGCATTCCACAGCCTCCTCCTCCACCTCCTCCTCCTCCTCCTTCTCCTCCTCCCCCTCCTCATCCCCCTCCTCCTCCTCCTCCTCCTCCTCCTCCTCCTCCTCCTCCTCCTCCTCCTCCTCCTGCTGCTCCTCCTCCTCCTCCTCCTCCTTCTCCTCCTCAGCATAAGCAGCAGCCGCATCATCAGCATCATCATCATCAGCAGCATTATCATCATCATCATCATCATCATCATCATCATCATCATCATCATCATCATCATCATCATCATCATCATCATCATCATCATCATCATCATCATCATCAGCATCATCATCAGCATCATCAGCATCATCATCATCATCAGCATCATCATCAGCATCAGCATCAGCATCATCATCATCAGCATCAGCATCATCCTCAGCATCATCATCATCAGCATCATCATCATCATCATCATCATCAGCATCATCATCATCATCAGCATCATCATCATCAGCATCATCAGCAGCATCATCATCAGCAGCATCAGAATCATCAACATCATCATCATCAGCAGCATCATCATCAGCATCATTATCATCATCAGCATCATCATCATCAGAATCAGCATCATCAGCATCATCATCATCCTCATCATCATCATCAGCAGCAGCAACGTCACCATCAGCATCAGCATCAGCATCAGCATAAGCAGCATAATCATCACCACCATCATCATCATCACCACCATCATCATCATCATCATCATCATCATCATCAGAATCATGATCAGCATTATCATCATCAGCAGCAGCAGGAGCACCACGATCAGCATCAGCATCAGCATCAGCAGCAGCAGCATCGTCATCAGAATCAGCATCATCATCATCATCAGCAGCATCATCATCATCGTCATCATCAGCAGCAGCATCATCCCCCAATATTTTCCTCAGTCCTCAGTCCTTTCATTCATTCCTCAGCCTCCTCATTCCACAGGTTCCTCCTCATTCCTCGGCATCCTCCTCCTCACGCCCTGACCCAAGGATGAGCAGGCAGAGGATTCTGAGGGAGTGAGGTGAAAAGGTTGCAAGTGGTGCTGACGTGTGACCGTTGGCCACATCATGGGTTGGGAACTGTGCAGTCGTCCAGGCGCTGGCCACATCCCTGAGTACGGACGGTGCTCTCGCTCGAGCGTCGGCAAAAACTACATGCAGAGACATTTATTGTTTCCATCATTGAGGGTTGTCCAGGTTGTCCGGGGATGTTGCTGGTTCCTTCATAAAACCACGCATAACACCGCCATCCACATACACATTTGTTCCGCTTAATCGCACACAGTTTTGGTATCAAGTCCAACCTGGGCAGACGCGTTAGTTTCTCGAACAAATGTGCGTACCTAACCGACCATCTGGCTTGTGATATACAGCATCGCCTCACAATCACAATAGTATGGTGGGGTTACGTGGCTGGTTGGAATCGATACCAGGTCGCTGTTTGGTGCTGGTTGAAACAAATACCAGTGGGTTGGAAGCGCTCCCAGCTGGTTGGGATTAGTCCACGATGCGGGGGGGGACACCTGGGGGAGGGAGGGGAGGGGGAGGGAGAGCGCAGGAGAGCCCAGAGTCGAATCGAGAAGACGGACCCGCGATCGAAATGAATCGGATCGGCGGAAACATGCAGCCAAGTCGGGAGAAGTCGAATCGGCAGAAGTCGGCAGGCTGGCAAGGCCTCCCTCCGTCGAGAAACCGAAATCCACAGAATCCGAGGTCGAATCGGATCGAACTCGGAATCGATCGAAATCGAATCGGGTCGAATCGGAGGAGTCGAAAGTAGCCCTGGAGTAGAGGAAAGAGAACTATGCACATACACCGACTCTGGCCAGGCCCATCCTGAGCCCAGGATCGGTGCATACGCCCTCTTACCTTGGCTAGGAAGGGATATGCACCGATCCTGGGTCAAGGATGGACGTTGTCAGGATCGGCGCATGTGCATAGTTCTCTTCGCCCGACTGGAGGGGGACGGGAAGGAGGGGGAGGGGCACGGGGACTGGGAACGGAGGGTGAGGGAGAGGAAGCGTAAGCGGTCACGCGGACGGACGGCTCGGGGCCACGAAGCTCGACCTGAAGCGGAAGTGGTCGAAGAAGCGCGGGCAGGAGCTCCTGTCGGGCACCAGCTCCAGGAGTTTCTCCCGGAACTCGGCCCAGGGGCAGATCGGGCCATCCTGCGAGGAAAGCAACACAAGCACAACCTTTCGGAGGTCCGCGCGGACTTCTTGGGTGGGCGCTGGACCCCGCGGCGCCGGAGGCGCCGCCAGAGGGGCCCAACGCCGACTCGAGAAGTCCGCGCGGACCTTCGAGAAATGCACGGGATCCATCTCTGTTTCTTCAATGTTCCGGGATGCCCCCCCCACACTGGAAACGGAGGGCAACTTGGGGCCTCCGGGTTGGGTTGGGGTGGCCTGGTGGGTAGTGTTGAGTCGGGCCTGTCCCCCTACAGGCCGATTTTGGACGATAAATTCAAAATACCCAAAAAATGCCCTAAAAATGTTCAAAAATGGTCAAAAAATAGTCCCCAGACTATTTTTGAACTACTTTTGAATATTCCCCCTGTAGAGGGACAGGCCCGACTTAAGCCAGGTGGCTAGTGATCGACTCCTGGCCGGCGCAGGGGCGCCGCACCGCCCCGTTGTAGAGCACGCGGACGCCGAAGGCGCCGCTCTGGTGCCTCCACAGCTCGGTGACGAGGGTCGCCAGCCAGGGCGGCCGGACGGCCGCATCGCGGTCCAGCCCCAGGAGGACCAGCTGCGGTTAAGTCGGGTGTGTCCCCCTACAGGGGGATTTTCGACGAAAAATGACAAATACTCAAAAAATGCTCCAGAATGGTCAGAAAATACTCACTCAAAAAATAGTCCCCATACTATTTTTGTTTGACCATTTTTGAATATTCCCCCTGTAGAGGGACAGGCCCGACTTAAGGCTGCGGCAGCACATTGGTGTCGCTCATCACCTTCGGTTAGAGGAAGCGAGAACGGCACGAGCAAAAGCTCATGAGCTCCGCACGATGTCATGGATCTGCGCTGGCGCCCCCTGGCGGCGCCTCCGGCGCCGCCCCTGGCGCGCTCCGCGCGCCAGGGAGGGGTGTCCCGCGAAGACCGAAGGAATCTGCGCGGAGCTCCAAGAACTTCTGTTTACGCCGGCCTCTCTTCTTCCATCGGTGGCAGCTCGTGGTAGCCTCCCATGCCAAAATTGCTGGCTCTTCCTTTCCCTCTCGCTCCTCGTTTTCGGCCCGCCTTGCCTCACCTCGAGGCTGCGGATGTGGCTGAATAAAAAAATTGCTCACGTGCCTTTCGGACACACGGCGTCTTGCTTGCTTGCTCCGGGTCGACCCGAGTCGGCGCTGAATCGGCGCGCTAGGTCGGCGCTGGTCGACGCCGATCGACGCCGATCGACGACGAGGGCTCGCCAGGAGAACAAGACTTGCTACCGAACCCCACCTGCACGTACAGCACGGGCAGCCCGCCAGGCTCGCCCGCCGCCTCCACCGCCGCCTGCATGCGGTCCAGGAGCACCGCGAAGTAGGGGCCGAACTGGAGCCGCGCGTACCGGCGCAGCGCCTGCTCGCCCAGGGAGCGGTGGTAGGACAGCGGCCACAGCACGGCTGCCGTCTCCGCGGCGTCCATGCTCCCGAACAGGCCGGCCTCGTCCAGCGCGCCCGAGGCGTTCACCAGCGGCGCCGGGGTGTCGTTCAGGCCCAGGCAGGCGTGGCACACAGCGCAGTCGATCACGCCGCTGAGAACGCCGGTGTAGCCCGAGTGCACGGGCATGTCGGTGCCGCTCAGCCGCGCCGCCTCGGCCGCCAGCTGCCGCAGCCGAAGGTTGTACAGCTGGCTGGAGGCCAGCGCGGCGTCCGCGGCGCCCTGCAGGGCGTCCAGCTCGGGCCCCGAGCAGAGACCCCCCTCTGGCCTCAGCCAGAAGTAAGGGAACGAACAATACCATGAACGTAAAACTCGGAGGTCCACGCGGATTTCTTGGATCGGCGCTGGAACCCGCCAGGGGTGGCGCCGGAGGCGCCGCCAGGGGGGTCATAGCGCGGATCCGAGAAATCCGCGCGGACCTCCGAGGGTTTATGATTATGTCATTCTTCGTTCCCCTAAGAAGGGGACGCCCTCCGACACCTCGCCGCTGACCAGCACCTCCGAGGCGGGGAACTCGGCGGCACTCGGCCTTCTGCCGCAGAGCCCCTCGTACACGCCCTCGATCGTCCTCTGGTTCTCTCGGCGGTGCGCCCAAGGGGGAAAGCGAGAGGGGGCGGGCCTTCTCAGCGCAGACTCAGGATGCCTCGGGCCGTCTGCGACGCTCTCTGAGTCTTCCCTGAGGACACAGGAAAAACTTCTCAGCAGGCGCGAGGGCATCCGAGAAGCCCCGCCGCCTTCTGTCGGGGGCGCGCAAGCATGGATTAGCGATCCATGGATTTGGCGCGCGGTCGCCAGATCCATGGACCGGGGGAGGTGCCCTCCCCAAAATACGGCCGGTGCCGCCTGGTTCGGCGGCGGAAATGCGCGATTTCCCCTGGAAACGGGACCCGTCGCTCATCCACGCCCCCTTTGATCCTGGTCTGCGATCACCTCCCAGGTCTCCGACGTCGTCCTTTCTCACAGCTACAAGCAGGCGCGCTCCACGACTCGCAGAGTAGCTGCTCGCGAATCGCCTGGAACCGCCGCGGGAGCTCTTCGAGATTCGATCCGGGCCTCCGACGTCGCGCCCTTCTCACAACTATGGGCGAGCGCGCTCCACGACTCGCAGAGCAACTGCTCGCGCCTCGCCCGATCCTGAGGGGGCCCCTCCTCCTGCACGGTTTCCCCCGGGGCCGTAGGCGACCCGAGGAGGAGGAGGAGGAGGATGAGGAGGAGGAGGAGGAGGAGGAGGAGGAGGGGAAGGGTGAGGAGGAGATGGAAGAGGAGGAGGAGGAGGAGGAGGAGGAGGAGGAGGAGGAGGAGGAGGAGGAGGAGGAGGAGGAGGAGGAGGAGGAGGAGGAGGAGGAGGAGGAGGAGGAGGACGGGTCGCCTAAGCCCTTCGGAGAAACCCTCCACCTGAGAGGGCCCCTCCTCCCTCTCGCTGCCGCCCCCCTCGGCGCGCCACCGCGCTTCTCCACCGCGTCCGCGGCGAGGAACACGGAGCCCGCCGGGCAGCCCGCCAGGCCGGGGAGGGGGCGCGCGCCGCCGGGGCCGTACTGGGCCGCCAGGATCCTGCCAGAGGGGCCCAGGGGCACACGAAGAGGTGCACACGAATCCCAGGTCCCTAAGAGGCCCCCCAGGAAGCTCCAAGGAGCCCCCCAAGAGGCCCCCAGAGACCCCAAGAGGCCCCCACGAGGCTTCCAAGCGGCTCCCAAGAGATTCCCCAGAGGCCCCCAGACAACCCCCAAGAGGCCCCCGACAGCGCTCGTCGTCGTCGTCGTCATTCAGGGTCGGCGGCACTGGCCTTAGGCCTTCGCGATAAATACACACAAATCCCAGGATCACCACTATTCCCCCACATTTTTTCTGGGTTTTCGTCTTCCCCCCCACTTCCCATCATCTTGTCTGGGGAGTCGACGGTGAATTGTGTCTGTGCGTTCTTTCCCCTCCTGACCTGCCCAGGTCCAGCGAGTGCTGGAAGCCGCTGCGGGTGATCTGCATCAGGCTGCACGCGCCCGCGCCCCCGGGCTCCGAGTACGGTTCGGTAGGCAACTCAGGGAGCCTCCCACATGATCTCGTTGGCTCTGGCGACTCGACGCTAACCGACACTACCAGACGCTATGTCGACGCTAAATCGACGCGTTCTCATCGACTACCAGAAACGCTGGCGCAGGCCACTGCACTCCAGAGACGCACCTACGAAGACATGCAAGGCCCCCAAGACTTGCTACCGAAGTAGGGGTCTGGCTCCCGGGCGAAGTGCTCCCAGGGGGAATCCAGGTCCAGTCCGCACTGCTCCCGCATGCGCGGATGGGAGGAGTCGAGCTGCCCGGGCCAGCACCGGCTGGAGATTGCGGCGTGCGGATAGAGCCACCGGTCCGCGTGCCGCTGCATGTCGGTCACCTCTGGGAGGTGGGGGGGAAGCGCGCACAACAGTGCACCATCGCCACCACCATCCCTTCTTCATCGGCCCATGCCATGGTGCTACCCTCGTATGTACCAGGTCCCCCACTCACGTCCATCATCCACCCCATCTGTTGGCGGGGGCTGCTTCTTTGATCGAGATGTGCACCACGTCCAAAACTCCTGCCCCAAGGGATCCAGACATGTGCTTTGAAGGTTGACGGTGGTAAAGCTTCTGTGAAGCCACACCCCCACTGGGAAATCGCGACTCGAGTTCTTGTCGTGCGTGACGTCCGCGCAGATTCCTCGGATCGGCGCTGGAGCCCCCTAGCGGTGCCTCCGGCACCGCCCCTGGCGCGTTCCGCGCGCCAGGGAGGGGGGTCCCAGCGCCGATCCAGGAAATCAGCGCGGACCTCCGAAAATGTACGCACGGGAACTTTTGCTTAGCGTGTCGCGGTGGCAGCCGCGGCAACACGGTGTGCCTTGCAAGTGGATGGCGCGTCGCTCCCCTCCGCGTGGCGGGAGCTCAGGAAAGCTCGAGACGCTGACGCCTCGGGACGGTGAAGCGCACCGCGGCGCAGTGGGACCGAACCAGCAGAGACGCGCTATCCACAAGTTCCCGATCGTATGTTCACAGAGGAGCAACATAAGCACCAACATCAACTGTCGGAGGTTCAAAAGCTCTTCGTTCCTCGAGTTGACGTATGATGTGCAGTCTTCGAGCTTATAGATTCGAGCTTGTGTCGTTGCTCTTCGAGTTTCTGCCGTTGCTTTCTCACCGCTCCTCGCCCTCGCCCCCCCTGGCCCCCGACCTGTACCACGGCCCAGCCCTCCAGTCCGCGGTCCGAGTCGCAGCCGCCCTCCAGGCAGAAGCTGCCCGAGGATCGGGGAGGCGTAAGACGCGGGCTCGAAGGGCCCCGGGCGAACGGTTTCCCCCGGGGCCGTAGGCGACCCGAGGAGGAGGAGGGAGGAGGAGGAGGAGGAGGAGGAGGAGGAGGAGGAGGAGGAGGAGGAGGAGTGAGGAGGAGGAGGAGGAGGAGGAGGGGAGGAGGGGGGGAGGGGAGGAGGAGGAGGAGAGGAGGAGAGGAGGGGGAGGAGATGGAGGGGGAGGAGGAGGAAGGAGGAGGAGGAGGAGGAGGAGGAGGAGGAGGAGGAGGAGGAGGAGGAGGAGGAGGAGGAGGAGGAGGAGGGGGAGGAGGGGAAGAAGGAGGGGGAGGAGGAGGACAAGGAGGAGGGGGAGGAGGAGAGGAGGAGGAGGAGGAGGAGGAGGAGGAGGAGGAGGAGAAGGAGGAGGAGGAGGGAGGAGGAGGAGGAGGACGAGGAGGAGAAGGAGGAGGGGGAGGAGGAGGGGGAGGAGGAGGAGGAGGAGGAGGAGGAGGAGGAGGAGGAGAGACGAAAGAGCAGGGGGAGGAGGAGGAGAGGAGGAGGAGGAGGAGGGAGGAGGAGGAGGAGGAGGACGAGGAGGAGAAGGAGGAGGGGGAGGAGAAGGGGGAGGAGAGGAGGAGGAGGAGGAGGAGGAGGAGGAGGAGGAGGAGGAGGGGAGGAGGAGGAGGAGGACGAGGAGGAGGAAGCGGAGATGAAAGAGCAGGGGGAGGAGGAGGAGGAGGAGGAGGAGGAGGAGGAGGAGGAGGAGGAGGAGGAGGAGGAGGAGGAGGAGGAGGACTTGTCGCCTAAGCCCTTCCGAGAGACCCTCCAGACTCGGGTTGACCCGACGGGGCCGCCAGCACAACGACGAGAGCCAGACTCGGCGGCGCGCCCGGGGAGCCGCGCGAGAGGGCGGGCCTGCTCCGAAGGCCCCAGAGGCTCCCGGCCCTCTGAGCATCTGCCCAAGCCTTCCCCGAAGACACACAGAACTTCTCAGGAGGCGCGAGGGCTTCTGGGAAGCCCAAGCGCCTTCTGCGAGGGCCTGCTCCTTCTCGTTTCCCCCGAGGCGCGCCGCCGACAGGTGGCTCCAGCTGCAAGCATCTCACGGAAGCTGGACCGTCACGATCTTGGAGGCCTCTGGGGCCGTCACAGCCCCTTGGGGCCCTGCTTGTCATCCCGAGCCACACGTCCGTTGCCACTGCGCAGCTACCCCTCAGCTCGAGACGATTTTGAAAGCACCTTCGAATCGCCAACTGGACCGTCACACTCCAGGGCGGGCTCGTCGAAGAGCGTCGGCAAACCCGAGCTCCGGCGAACTCGAGTCATAGAAGAAAAAAACGCCATAAACATCAACGTTTGGCGCTCCGCGCGGATTTCTTGGATCGGCGCTGGACCCCCCTCCCTGGCGCGCGGAGCGCGCCAGGGGCGGCGCCGGAGGCGCCGCAGGGGGTGCGCAGCGCGGATCCAAGAAGTCCGCGCGGAGCGCCAAAAGTGTATGTTCAGAGCGTTCCTCCTTCTTTGACTTCTTGCTACTCTTGCTCTTCTTCTTTCTCTCATCACTATTCTCCTGCCTCGAAGCCCTACGCCTCCCCGAGAGGACACCACTGGGTTCACGCACGCCGCCCCCGCGCCGCCGGACGCCGGCAGCCCCGCGGGCGCCGCGGGCGCCGCGGGCGCAGGGGCGGCAAGCCGCCCCCAGCGCGCCCAGCAGAGCGGGGCCGCCCCCGCGAGGGGCGCGAGGCAGGCGGCAGCGGCGCGCGCCCGCGGCAGGGCGCGCGGCGCCCCGGCGCCGGCGCGCGCTCGGCGGGCTCGCGCCGACCACCGACGACGCGGGGCCCTCCCGACCGAGTCCGAAGAGCTCCCGCGGGGTCCCCCAGCAGGACCCCGAGAGGTTCCAGGAGCGCCCCCGAAACCATGTTCCAAGAGGCCCTGGTCCCCAGGAGGCGCCCCCCCCCGCCCCCCATTGGGCTCCTCCTCCTCCTCCTCGCTCTCTCCTCCCCATCCGCCTCCCGGCTGCTCCCCCTCCCGGCTCCTCCTTTTCCCCGCTACTCCTCCCTCTTCCCCGCTCCTCTCCCCCGCTCCTCCTTCCCGCTCCTCGCCTTCACCTCGAGAGGAGCCTGCCGAAATCGGGGAGACGCAAGAGTTGGGTTCGGCAGACTCAGAGGTTGGCCTGGCGAGGCCACCAAGCAAACGACGGGCCCCAGTCTTCTGAACTTCGACGCGACCTCCCGCTGCAAGCACCGTCAAAATTTAGGTCGGCCATGTCCTCCTACAGGCAGTCTTTGAAAGAAATGCCAATAATCACCAAACAAAAATAAAAAAGCCAAACATAGTCGAAGAATCGTCCCGTCAGATTTTTGAGCTCTTTTTTGAGGCTCCTCCTGTAGAGGGGCATGCCCCGCTTGAGTCAAAACGAATGACGGGCCCGTCGAAAAGCGCTGGCGAGCCCGAGCTCTGGCGAGCTCTTCCGTCGGCGGCTGCCGCACGCGGACGGGCGGCGCGCGAGCGACGGCGGGGCACGAGGGAGCCAAACGCGGCACGAGAGCAGGGGAGCGCGAGGCGCCAGGCTCGGGTCGGGCGTGTCCTGCTGCAGGCGGGTTCTGGAGGAAGCCATCAAGAGTGTCCGAGAACAGACAACTGAAAAGTAGCCAACAAGAACAGTCGAAACATCGTCCCCGCACTATTTTCAAGGGGCCCAAAGACACACAAAGAAACACACACACACACACACACACAAAACAGGATTTCCCATAGCTTCCCGTATGTTCTGGATTTTTGTCTTCCCCACAGCTTCCCATATTCTCCAATATTTTCTGGAGAATCGACGATGAATTGTGTCTGTGTGTTCCTCTTCCCCCTGATAATGTTAAACTATTTTCGAATAGCCCTCCTGTACAGGGACATGCCCGACTGAAATGGGAATGAACATTTGTGGGGGCCTACGAAGAGGGAGCTTCGAGGGAGGGAGTATTCCAAAATCGCTAATAGTCCTTGGTTTTACTCTGGTCCTCCTTCTTTCTCCTCCCTCCTCCCTCTCCTCCTCCTCCTCCTCCTCCTCCTCCTCCTCCTCCTCCTCCTCCTCCTCCTCCTCCTCCTCCTCCTCCTCACGCCAGGCGACCCGGGAAGGCCAGAGGCGAGGGGGCCACGCTCGGCCCCTCGAGGGCCTCGGGCGCGCGCCGGCGAGGACGAGCGGCGAGCACGAGGTGCCGGCGAGCTTCAACGAGCTCGCTGGAACGCGCGCCCCCGGCGAGAGGGTCGGCGTCGGGGCGGCCGAGCGGAGCCCCCATCGGTGCCCGCAGCGGCCCCCGGGGCGCCCAGCGCCGCCGTCCTCCACGCGCCAGTAGCACGGGTCATCGGGCATCGGCCCGGCAAGCAGGAGGGGCAGGGTGAGGTCGGGCCTGTCCTCCCAGGGGTTTTGGGCGAAACATGTTTTTTTACATATTTTTTTTATTATATATATATATTATCATATATATATATATATATATATATATATATATATATATACATGATAATAATGCTCCCTAAGTGGTCAAAAACTCGTCCACAGCGTATGTTTTACTATGTTTGAATCTTCCTCCTGTAGAGGGACAGGCCCGACTTAAGGGTAGGGGGGGGCAGGGGGAGGGACAAGCTAAGTGCGGTCGCGTCATATCTGACGTCCTACCCCTCCCTCCCATCCCTTCCCATGGCGTAGATATCCGCTCGTTTCGTACAATCGGAGGTCGCAAAATAGAATAGCACTACATGGCATGGCATAGTGTTGAATATCAACGCGTGGCAGGACATGGCATGAAGTGGCGACGCCCCAAAGTTGGGGGGGGGGCTTCCGCGGCCCAAAGAATGAACGAATCGACACCGAATGCGCGATCACTTCCGATTGTTTTTTCGGGAGGCCACTTTCTAGATTTCGGGGCTTATTTGGAAGGACCGAAAACCATGCCGTGGCATGGCACTGGAAATACTGACGCTAGCGCTGCATTGGGAGCACGATTCGAGACGAGCGGAAGCGCGGAAACGAAGCCAGCGCTGCAGCGGGACCACGATTCGGAATGAGCGGTAGCCCGAAAATGAAGCCAGCGCCTCAGCGAAAGCAGCATCTCACCACACAAATAAACAAAAAAACTTGAAAACGCAGAAATGAGGACGCGTAGCCTGACATAACACGGCGTGGCGACGCCCCGAAGTGGGAAGGGTTTCTGCGGCCCAAAC
>CAUYUJ010019281.1:1531022-1548522 GCA_963575745.1 Prorocentrum cordatum
ATTCTATTCCCCTCTCCTCCTCCTCCTCCTCCTCCTCCTCCTCCTCCTCCTCCTCCTCCTCCTCCTCCTCCTCGTCATCCTCTTCCTCCTCCTCCTCCTACTCCTCAACCTCCTCATCCTCATCCTCTCCCTCCACCTCCACCTCCTCCTCCTCATCCTCCTCATCCTGCTCCTCCTCATCCTCCTCCTTCTCCTCCGTCTCGCAAAAGCCCGGGGGCACCCAAGTGGGTCCTCACCCCCGTCACCAAGGGGGACCGCCCGGGCGTTGGGGTTATGGTCCCGGGTCCCCAGCCATGACAAGCGCAAGATAACTAGCCAGAGTGTGCGTGGACAAGAACCATGCAGGGGCGGTCTGGCCGGGGCGGCACGGGGAAAGCAGGAGGAGGACACCAGGAGGCGCAACTGGGAGGCGAGAGCGGCCGGCCCGAGCTGTCGAGCTCGCGGGACCTTTGGCAGGCCTGGGACCCCTGGCCGCTGCTGCAGTCGTGGCCGCCTGTCGTCGACGGGAGTCGTCGGGTGCGGGGCGGGGGCGAAGAGGGGGTCGCCGCGGTCGTGGTCGGCTGTCGTCGGCGGAGGTCGGGGGCGGGGCGCTGGGACAAGAAAGTGTGGAAGGAAGAAAAAGGAGGAAGGCCGTGCGCCCCAAACTCGGAAACGGGCGCCTGAATAGTGGAAGCAGCGTCACGCGGCGACGATCGGACCTCGAGGCTGGCGCCAAGAGCCGAGAGAGTGCGAGAGGAGGCTGAAGACGGAGGGCCGGCCGCCCCCGATTCAAGAGCAGCAGCGCGAATCAACAAAACATACGGCAGGTTCGTGTCGTGCCGACCCCAGCGTTGGTTTTCGACACCGCAGGGATCGTTCAACCTTGAACGATCGGCCGCTGCCGCAACGTCCGATCGTTCAACATCGATCGATTCTGGGTCGCCGGCGGCGTTCAACCTTGAACGCCCGCGCTGGGGTCGCCGCTGGTCGACACGACGCAAACCTACCGTAGACGGACCCAGAAACACGAATGGGGCTTGCAATCTGAACTGAAAGAACATTCGCGTGGCAGGCCAGGCCCGGGGAGAGAGAGGATGCAGGAGCGAGGGCGGAGGGGGACGCGAGAGGGCACTGCAAGCCCAAGTGCAGGCACGTCAGCGTGGAGCGCGGCGGCCCGCTCAGGATCGCCAGGGGCGACGGCGAGCGTTGCCCTCACCGAGGGGCCCCACCATGGAGACCTTGCCTCCGCCAGCCGCCGTGGAGCTAGGGCCTGAGTCGCCGCTGCCCATGTTGCAGCGCGGGCCCGGCATGCAGCGGCCTTCAGGGTCCGCGGGGATTCGCCAGGCGACGTACTGCGGGTTGGCCCTCTCTGCAGTGCCGTTGTGGTTGTCGCGCTGCCTCACGCCGACGACTCACTGTGGCAGGTCCCGGTCGAAGGCTGGCTGCTCCTCCCATTTCCCGTCGCTGGCGGTGCAAGCTACCTCTTAGTTGGACTGCAGGGGGCAGCAGTAGTTCTTCGCATTCACGTTCTGCGACTCGGCGCGGTAGTACGTGCAACGCTTCTCGAGCTCGCCAGTGATGACCGCTGTCATGCCATCCCGTCGCAGCGGGTTGTCGCTGTCGCACATGTGCTGCAAGATCACCTGGCAAATCGTATTCTCGTTCCCGTAGCCGCAGGGGTGCTGCAGGGCCCACTCGACGCAGAGCTCGGAGCCCGCGTCATAGATCATCGCGCCCTCCACCGCGCTGGGCTGGGCCTCGTCATAATCTATGTTGCCGATCCGGCACGCCGGCTGACAGCTGTAGCCGATGTGGTGCCCGCCGTCCTTGCTCTGGGAGTCGAAGGGGCGCTGGCTGTTGGCGACGGTGCCGATCTGCTCCGAGAGCGTGTTGTTCCCCATATCCTAAGATGGGGTTCTTGTTATTACTTGGACGCCTCCTACTCTTCCTCCTCCCTCCTCTTTTCTCCTCCCCTCCTCTTTTCTCCTCCTCTTTTCTCCTCCCTACTCTTCCTCCTCTTTACTCGATCTGCTCCGAGAGCGTGTTGTTGGGGCCTCGCCACGTGTGCTGGTGCGCGAACCCCCAGGCGGCGCGCGCCCACACGACGACGGAGGTCGCGCGGGCGCGGGGCGGGGCGGGGGCCCGCGCCCCACCCCCGCAGCGGCGCCCCGCGGGCAGGGGCATGCGCGTAGGAGGCAGGGGGGGGGGCATGCGCGCAGGGAGAAGGGGGCATTGTCGCGATGCCGATTTGGGCCACCATATCCTGCTCCTGCTCCTGCTCCTCCTCCTCCTCCTCCTCCTCCTCCTCCTCCTCCTCCTCATCCTCCTGCTCCTCCTCCTTCCTCCTGCTCCTCCTGCTACTCCTCCTCCTCCTCTTCCTCCTCCTCCTCCTCCTGCTGCTCCTCCTCCTCCTCCTCCTCCTCCTCCTCCTCCTCCTCATGCTCCTCCTCCTCCTCCTCCATCTGCACCTCCTTCTCCTGCTCCACCTCCCCTTCCCCTCAATGTCCCACCACTGAACCCCGGAACTGGTTCGCCTGAGCTGGGACGGTCAACAACCTTGCACCCGGTCAGATTCCTCTAGCGTTGTTTTGCAGAAAAGCCCAGAGAGGCCTCAGAGGAGGATGGAGTACCGACTGCTACCAACAGCCTCCAGAAGAGACGGGAGCAACATGAAATCTACAGGACAAATGGGAACACGCGAAGAAGGGGCCGCCTGACCCATAAACTAGATGGGATTGTTTGTGCCGAACGCTCCTGCGATACTATATATCCGCCGGCCCCCTTGTGGGGCCACCAGGCTGTAGGCGCGAGGTTCGCAGTTTCCTGTACCAGTTGTAGCTTGTAGTTTCCAGTGTTACAGTTCTGCTTCTTGCTGGTAACTGTAACTCATTGACTCATTGCTGGTTACTGTAACTAGTTGATTGACCGCGCGAGGGGGGGGGAGGCCCAAACGGGATTTTTAGCACCCCCTGGGCGCGTTGTCTGAATTGCTGGGGGGGCTCGAAATCCACACCCCTCACGCAGATCCGCGGGGTCAGGGTCCAAAAACACAGGGATTTGCCACATTTCTGAAATTCGGTGCCACCCCTCATGCAGATCCGCGGGGTCAGGGTCCAAAAACACACGGGATTTGCCACATTTCTGAAATTCGGTGCCACCCCTCACGCAGATCCGCGGGGTCAGGGTCCAAAAACACAAGGGGATTTGCCACATTTCTGAAATTCGGTGCCACCCCTCACGCAGATCCGCGGGGTCAGGGTCCAAAAACACACGGGATTTGCCACATTTCTGAAATTCGGTGCCACCCCTCACGCAGATCCGCGGGGTCAGGGTCCAAAAACACATGGGATTTGCCACATTTCTGAAATTCGGTGCCACCCCTCACGCAGATCCGCGGGGTCAGGGTCCAAAAACACATGGGATTTGCCACATTTCTGAAATTCGGTGCCACCCCTCACGCAGATCCGCGGGGTCAGGGTCCAAAAACACATGGGATTTGCCACATTTCTGAAATTCGGTGCCACCCCTCACGCAGATCCGCGGGGTCAGGGTCCAAAAACACAAGGGATTTGCCACATTTCTGAAATTCGGTGCCACCCCTCACGCAGATCCGCGGGGTCAGGGTCCAAAAACACAAGGGATTTGCCACATTTCTGAAATTCGGTGCCACCCTTCACGCACATCCATCGCAAGGCGTGGTAACCCAAACTGCGAGAACTCCCTCGGCCCTTTAATCGCAAGGTGTGGTAACCAAGCCCGTAAACCATACACGTCTTACCAATCGCCAGGTGTGGTAACCCCTCTTGTGATCAGTTGGTTTTGCTGATTGCGAATCGGCTTCGCATGAAGTTTCGATACTGCTTCACGACAGCGCCAAGACCTCATGACTTAGCTCTTCCATGGCCCATTCTCCGAGGGAGGGGGCCGGCGGCAGGGGGCGAAGCCCTTACGGATAACGGACGGCTGGACTTGGAGCCACAGTGAGAGCATAGTATCAACCTGGCTTCTCAAAAACATCTTTCGATGAAAATCTCGTGCTTCTCACATCCGCCAGCGTGTCCTGAACATGTAATGGAATGACCCACGGTTCATGATTAATTACAAAGTTTTGACCACCCGGGGGCCGGACGCCTGGCGCAGGGGCCGGACGCCTGGCGCCAGGACCGTGGGATTCTCCGGGGGCCGGACGCTTCGCGCCGGGGCTCACCCGAAGAGAAGTTATCGAAGACAGTGCGCTTGTCAAGGCCTTCGGCCTTGGAAGGTGCGCCAGGCCAAGTGCGCGCGACCTTTCCCGCCCAACACGGCCCCAGGATTCCCGAGAGAGGCCTCGAAACGGGCGCCCAGGAGGCCCCTCAAGAGGCCCCCGAAAGGAGACCTCGAGGGGACTCTGGGCACACTGGTGGGATGGGCTGAAGGCCACTAGATCCTGGCCGGAGGCTGCTAGATCAGAGAAGGAAGAAAACGCACCGAGCACAGTAACCCCGTTCCCCGGATAATAAAGAGTACCCCTCCACAACTTGGGCCTCCGGCGGCACGATCCAGACACCCCTGGAACGCTCTCGGCGTCGGCGAGGCGCAGCTGCTGCTGAATGCATCCTGGGGCAGGAAAGCCTCCATGAACCAAAGGAGCGTCCAAAAACCTCGTCCTCCCGCCAGGTGCTTGCGCACAGGCTCCGCGTCCCGGTCAGGGGTATAGGGTCATCGGTCAAGACAGGGACAAGACACTTCTGGTTCAGGCCTGCACTTGACACTCAGACGCCCGTCGTTCACGAACCTTCTTCTCTGATGCACTAGTACCCACCTCGCGTTCTACTGTCACGCTTTCCACTCCTTCTGTGTCTCGCTCATTCCGCCTACGGTAGTCCTCGCAAGTGAGGGCATACTCCACTGAAGAGTAGCACCGTCTCGAACGAGACATCAAACGGGACACTCGCTCCCTACTGGCCCGTGCTCACTCCGAAAGGTCCGTCGTCGCAAGCGGAAGAAGTTGGCTGCCAAAAATGATCGCCAGAATTGGTTCGCCTGAACAGGCAATTCACCAATCTGACGTTACAAGCAGCCAGGGCACATCGGGAGATCTTATCCAACTCGGAGAACGCTCGAATGCATCTACAGTAGGAAAGCCTGTCACTGCAAACCTGCAATAATGTATGCACCATCACCGCGACAATAGCCACCGTGAGACGAGGAAACGCAGTAGCTACCCCTCCCCTCCATCTTCTCCCCTTCGCACAATCCCACCCCCCTCCCCCTCCGTCTCCCTCTGCCTCCCTCCAGCTCCCTCCTCTCCCTCCCCATCCTCCTCCTCCGCCTCCTCCTCCTCCTTCCTCCTTCCTCCTTCCTCCTCCTCCTCCTCCTCCTCATTCTCCTCCTCCTCCTCCTCCTCCTCCTCCTCCTCCTCCTCCTCCTCCTCCTCCTCCTCCCCACCCACACGCCCACGAGCTCTTCTAACAGACATGCACGCTTCCCCATTCCCACAAAAACGCCCAACACTGGCCCCAGGAACCCTCCTGGGCACCATCCCGACTAGCCCTCCGAGCCTCGTATGATGACACGAGAAGCGACGCAAGTTGTATAGGAGGCTTCAGCTTAGCTCACCCTTGCTGCGACTAATTCGCCGTAACTTCGAGTTCGACTGAAGCGTCTAACCGAGGTGAAAGCCTGGTGCTGGTGGCCGCCGAGGAGTGGACTCTTCCGTATGTTCTTACCTCCTCGCTTCACATCACTTACAGCGGCCGTGGTGGGAAGAGACGATCCTTGAGTCCGACCTCTTCAAATGGTGGGAGACTCTGCCGGCAGTGGCACTATCTCGTGTTCATCATGCAGGCCTGGTGCACTTGCCCATTGGCTGTGGCCAATCAAATCTGTACACCCACATGGAGGGGGGGGGGGGTAAAACCGGTGATCTTTACAGAGGTTCTCTGTGGTCCTTGCGGCCGTGTGGCGGGGCCTCTCTGGATCGGCGCCTTCACTCAAGCTGGACGCGCGACGCATCCGAGTGGCATTGCGGCCAGCAGGCCGAACCCCATGGCGCCCACCCCTGCGGGGGCGGGCGCGGGGGTCGTCGGGGTCTCCCGGCCTGCGCTCCGCCATCGCCACCTTGCGGCCGCCGTGCGCTTCGACCTCGTCTTGTGTAAGCGTCGGGCTCCTCCTCTCTTGTCCGACGCGCATCCTGTCTTCAGCGCGAGGGCCCGGGTCATGCTGGCCGCGCTGGGGCGCAAGAGCTCTCCGAGCCGCGCCGGCAGGCGGCCACGCGGGGAGGGGGGGGGGGGGCGACGGAGCAACGCAGCGCACACCCTCCGCCCCCCCCCACGAGAGAGAAGGGCCGCCGCGGCGACGCCCCGGGGCCGCGGGCCTCCCCCGCGGCCTCCGTCACTCGGGGATGGACAGACCTCCCTTTAGTAAAACGTGGTTTAGTGAAAACGACCTGAGGCCCAAACCTGGCGGGCGCAGGCCTGGAAAATAACGGCCACGGCGCCCTCTCGAGAACCGAAAACGGACAATTCACTAATCGACGTGTCACTGTTGGGGGTTCTGTCCACCCCCGAGTCACCGTGGGCCCGCGGGCCCCGCGCTCATCCCTGCCCAGCGCCTCCGCGGCACCCGCCCACCCCACCAGCACGAAGCGCGTCACGGACTTGAGGCAACCGATCGCCTCGCGGGCGGCACGGCGGACGAGGGCGAGCGGAGCGGGAAGAGGAGCCAGGAGGTGGGGAGAGGGGAGAGGCGGGGGGAAGGGAGGGAGAAGCGAGGCAGGATGGAGCAGGAGAGGGTGGAGAGGAGAGGATAGAGAGAGATCCCCCTCCCCGTACCCTCCCCCCTCCACCTGACCCTCGCCCCTCTCGTCTTCCCGCTTCTTCACCCTCCCTGCCACTCCCTTCCCCTCGCCCCACCTGACCTTCGCCAGCCCTGGGAGCCGAAAGAGGAGGCTGGCAAACCGCCATACGCGGGACGGGGGCGGCACCGGCGGTAGCCGCGTGATGGGGTGGCCGTTGAGGTCCAGGCACCGAAGCCCATGCCTGGCTCGAGCGGGCAGCTGCCACTAGCAGGTCTCTCCTCGATTTCGAGCGAGAAAGGAGGCAAGGAGCAGGGAAGCAAGAGGAACAACACCTTACATCAAAGCGTCCCCACACTCCGAAAGTAGAGAATGGAAAGGGGAGGGAGGAAGGGAGGGAGGGAGAGGAGAGGGAGGAGGAACGGGCCAGTGGCGTGGTATCAAAAACCCGGCCTGCCTCAATCGTGGCTGAACCACAAAGCCCGAGACACAGATGGAACTGCCCGCGATTTCACCGTAGAATGGGTTGGCGAAAGGGAGCGACTAGGACACAGAAGGAAGAAGGGAGAAGCGAGAGGGCTTCCCTCTGGCTCCCCCTGCTCAGCCTCCTGCCTCCTCGTGCCCCTCCCTATCCTCTATCATCCGCCTCCTCCTCCTCCTCCTCCTCTTCCTCCTCCTCCTCCTCCTCCTCCTCCTCCTCCTCCTCCTCCTCCTCCTCCTCCTCCTCCTCCTCCTCCTCCTCCTCCTCCTCCTCCTCCTCCTCCTCCTCCTCCTCCTCCTCCTCCTCCTCCTCTCCCCCTCCTCCTCCTCCTCCTCCTCCTCCTCCTCCTCCTCCTTCTCCTCCTCCTTCTCCTCCTCCTCCTCCTCCTCCTCCTCCTCCCCCTGTCCTCCTCCTCCTCGTCTCCTCCTCCTCCTCCTCCTCCTCTCCTCCTCCTCCTCCTCTCCTCCTCCTCCGCTCCTCCTCCTATCCTCCTCCTCCTCCTATCCTCCTCCCTCCTCCTCCTCCTCCTCCTCCTCCTCCTCCTCCTCCTCCTCCTCCTCCTCCTCCTCCTCCTCCGCATCCGCATCCGCATCCGCATCCGCCTACTCCTCATCCCACCACAAACAATCAGCGTCAGCATCATCATCACCACCATCCTCTCCCGCATCTCTGATCATTACCACCACCACCACCAACACCACCACCACCACCACCACCGCCATTATAGCCATCAGTAGCATCATCATCATCTTCATCATCAGCAGCATCATCAGCAGCATCATCAGCAGCATCATCAGCATCATCAGCCTCATTATTATCATCGGCGGCATCAGCATCAGCATCAGCAGCATCATCATCATCACCATCATCTCAGTATTCCCATCATCATCAGCAGCTGCAGCAGCAGCTGCAGCAGCTGCAATCAGCATCATCATCACCATAATCAACAGCAGCATCTCACCATCTTCATCATCGTCTTCATCATCATAAGAATCATAATCATCATCATCATCATCATCATCATCAGCATCATCATCATCATCATCATCATCATCATCATCATCATCATCATCAGCATCATCATCATCATCATCATGAGCATCATGAGCATCATCATTGTCGTGGTCGTCGTCGTCGTCGTCGTCGTCATCACCATCATCATAAGCATCACCATCGTCTTGCCGTCGTCGCTGTCGTCATCATCATCACCACTACGATCCTCATCATCAGCAGCAGCATCGTCGTCGTCATCGTCATCATCGTCGTCATCACCACCATCAACATCGTCATCGTCATCGTCATCGTCATCATCAAAATCACCGTCAACCCGCTCCGCCTCCGCCTCCTCCTCATCATTATCGTCATCACCAACATCAGCATCAGCACCAGCATCATCGTCATCATCATCACCACCACCATCATCAGCAGCAGCATCATCATCCTCGTCTTCGTCCTCGTCCTCGCCCTCATCTTCATCGTCACCATCGCCTTCCTTCTCGTCATCCCCATCCAATTCGTCCTCGTACTCCTTGTCCTCGTCCTCCTCCTCCTCGACCAAATCATGTACCACATGATTACCACATGGCTTCGCCGACACATCTTGTCCGAGCCCCGTGCTGTACAGAGGTGGAGCAAGCCAAAAGGTTGGCAACTGGCCCAAGTGGATACCTCATTGGGCCCATCCAGTCTTGCTGGGGATGTTGCGGATGCCCAAGAAGCCTCATGGTCGGAAGTCTGGGATGGGTCGTCCGAGTCCCTGGATGTGGGGTAGTATAGTTGGTAGTGATGTTAGGTTACAAGGTGATGTTCGGGACCTCCTGGAACGTGAACCTCGGCCACCGCCTCCCACTACGGCAGAACTACGCCATGCTGCTAGGCAATCCCCTTAGAAACAAAACGTGGGCTCCGACGTCTTCGGGCCGCGTCACTGGGCTTAGGTCGGGCATGTCCTCCTACAGGCGGATGTTGGACGAAAAATCAAACATTGGCAAAAAATATCCTAAAATGTTCAAAAAGTGTCCAAAAATCGTTCCCCAATCTTTTTGTTGACTAGTTTCGAATATTCTTCCTGTAGAGGGACATCCCCGGCTAAACACTGGGCGCGACTTTCAAATGCTGGGCACTCTGGGCTATCTGTGCGTGTTTACTTGACGTTTCTCTGCGAAACGTGGGGAGCCTGGCCGCACATGCTCGCTCACGTACACATCGTCTTGCGTTCCATGGAGTTGTCACCGTAGCAGCGTCACCGTCGATCTATCGGGCGCGGGGGAGGGCAAGGGTACGGTGGGCACGGACGTGGGCAAGTAAGTTGCAGAGGACATTTCTCGCGTTGGGTGCCCAGCGCTCCACGACGGACGTCGCCGCCAGAGTTTTAGTTGCCGCTGACTCTTCGGCCGCCAGCAGCCCCGATGATATGGCAACAGTGCACGCCTTGATTAACGTCGAGAGATGCTCTGATCGAGTGGCATATAAGCTTTTGATTGGGGCTGCTGTAGTGCACAATTTCCCAGGCCAGCTTATAATGCTAGCTGCACGCATGCAGATGAGCTCCAGGAGGCTTTCATGGGACGCACGTTCCTCCAAACGGGCCACTCGGGGACATTGCCAGGGTGCACGTTCGCCGTGTTCGCCCTGCAGCGCGTTATGCTCACCCCGTTCGACCCATTATGGGTCCATGCTGATCATGTTCCTCGGGCCACCGACTTGTACGCGGATGAGTTCACGATAGGAAGGAGGAGGAGGAGGAGGAGGAGGAGGAGGAGGAGGAGGAGGGGGAGAAATGCGAGGAGGATAAGGAGGAGTTCACCATAGGAGTGTCAGGGATGAAGTCGGTTGTTGGGGCAGCTGCGAAGGTCCTCGGGCTGGCAGTTCGTGCCAGGGTCTCCAACCGCCTCCAGCCGAACATGTAATGCGGGTAGCCTGCAGCCGGGCCCCCCTTGGGTCAGAGAGTTCGCAAGCAGCTCAAGGGCCCCGAGTTCCAGCACCAGCCTTCCTTAGAGATTACTGGGACTGTAAAACCCTCGGGGAGGCCCTTGAAGCACTCCAAGCTCCATTCTCGGGTCAGGATGCGTGCTCGGCTTGTTCCCCGACCGCAGTACGCTCGTCGAGCAGGGCCTGTTGTGCCTCGTTTTGCGCGGCAGGCTGTCTCTTCTGCAATGAGACACGGGCTCGGGGTTCACGGCGCGCCCCAAACCCTTGTCGCTTGGATGCGAGCAATTCTCAAGCGCGCGTATGAAGGGGCCCACAAACACACAAATAAATACACACTAATAAAAAGGTTCCCCACATTTTCCCATATTTTCTGGGTTTTTATCTTCCCCCCACTTCCCATACTTTCGCATATTTTCTGGGGGATCGACGATTAATTGTGTCTGTGTGTTTTTTCCCTCCTGAGCGCAACGTGCCCCAGACTCAGCTACCTCTGCCTGGCCGACGTCCTGCACGCAGGGTGCTCCCACCAGCGACCCCCGAGCTGGAGCGCGGGCAGCGCCCCCTTGCGCAGTGAGCCCTTCTCTGTGTCGTGATCGAAATACTGCCAGAAGGTACAGAGCAGAAGGCATATGACCAAAAATAGGGCATACCATGCTGCTGATCCATGGAGAATGGTTTCGGGCAAAACTGGCGCAGTGTTCTGCATTCCTACGCCCTTTCGAAGGTAACCCGAGAAGTTTGTGCGTCTGAGTGTGCGCCCATAATGTCTGCGTCTGGAGAATAACACCGAGCGACCCGGATCGGCGGCACTGGCCGAAGGCCACTACAATAGGGTATACCATGCTACTGATCCATGGAGAATGGTTTCGGGCAAAACTGGTGCAATGTTGAGATCACTTGGAGATCTGAGGCGGTCGTCGGCGCCCGCCTAGTGCATGGAAAACCGCTCTTGGGGATGCGCTTGGCCTGCGTAAGTCTGATCCGTCCACCGTACGTGACTTACATAGCTGGGAGCTCGGCGACTAGGAGGTGCAGGGAGTCTTGGGCAGTTCGACCGCTACCTGCTGATGATCAAGTCATGGCTCCCAGACAGCCCCTGAGGTACTGGATAGAACCTGTGCTGCGCCTCTTAGCTAAAGCCAGGATGAATGTTGCCGGCTTGGACGTCGAAGATGAACCTGACCCAGACGATGACGACGACAACGACGACGACGACCCCTCGAGACCCGAGAAGGCACCTTCATGGGTTTCCTTAGCCGAGGAAGCAGGGACCCTTAGGGCCATCGTCGCAGGCGGGATGTGGACACCCGCCCTTTTGAAGTTATGCCAGTATACTGATGACAGCTCGTGCCCAATGTGCTCGAGCACGCATTGCAATGCTCACCATCTCGCTTGGAAGTGCGCTGGAGATGGAAAAGTCACGGCGCGGCTTGACATCAGGAGTGGCGTGGCGATCCGAGGTTTCCCGACTTGTGAACCAGGCTCGTGGCTGTGGGCCGTGGCTTGTGCCCGCGCTCCTGCTTCCCACCGCTCCCTCAGCGTGATGATTCTGGAAGATGGATCGGCAAGTGTGGACAGGCTGACCGTATTTCGGGAACGGCCTTAAGGGTGTTGCCCAAGATTCTGAAAATCGTGTCGATCTTCTCGTTTACAGGGCCCTTCCAGGGCCAGTGCAAAGCTCCCCGGGGCCGAGCTGTTTGCGGTTCTCCAGGTGCTCCAGGTTGCAGCCCTTCTCCTGGACGTGTTTATGGATTGTCAAGGCTTTGTGGATGGCCTGTTGGCTGGCCCATTCTGAATGTTTGCCCCTCGGAGGGCCGATGTTGACATCTGGGAAATGATGTGAGCCAAAGTTCAGGATTTGTTGGAAGTATTTGGTGAAAGCCTCCAAGTCCATCATGTTCGTGCTCACAGGAGTGAACGTATTCCTTGTGAGAGGCAATCGATCGGCTGACGCTGGGGCCACGAAAGGAAGGGACCTCCACAGCGCTCCTAAGATTGCTTTCAAGGCGATGCGTATAGCTCATGAGTCGCCCTGCTCCATCTTAAAACACATGGTTCAGTGCCACAGTTTGCATGCTCAGGCTGGTCGGGCTCTTACCAAGCCTCGTACCAATCACCACGCGGCACGTGGCCGTCAAGCCACTGGTGTCGAGCATGATTGCGAAGCAGGCTTCAAGGACTTGCCAGGCCGATTGATCTGGCAATGTGTTTTGACGAGAAAGGAATGCGAATAGATCGCACCCGTAAGCAGCTGGAGCAGCAAGCGCGTCTCGCTCAATCGATCGAAGGGGGGGACCGCGTGGTCAGTGGATCAAGCGATCCCCTGGGGGTCCCTGAAGCCTGTGGGGGCGGTGGAGGATGGTGCTACCCACAGGAGAGGCGTGGGGCGCGGCCTCCACGAGGTGGTCCCAGTGGGGCCCGAGCGCGCTGTTCGTCCTCGCGTCACCTTCTCCTCCACCGTGGAGGGGCGGACTCAGGATGCAGTAAGTTTAGCTCAGGCCGTGCCAAGCTGTCCGATCGAGTCCTGCCTCTGCTGCTTCTTTGAACGGTGGTGCGATTATCCAGGATCGGGCTGGCCCAACCTTTCAGCCTAATGTGAAGAGGAGCGTGTCGGCCGTAATGACCGGCCGGCCCCTCCTGTCAGATACCACCATCCCGCTCGAGCCTGTCCCTGTGCGGGATTGTGCCCGCTGGGGCGGCCCGAGGACACAGCTTCCGGGTTTCCCCTGGTCACGTTCCTTCGTGTAATCGATGTGGTGTCTTCTCCACGGGGTCGGCTGGACATTTACTCATCGATTTTCAACCAAACGGGAACAGACGCCTGTCCGAACGTGCTGCTCACAACAGGCGACTGCTGTTGAACTCCCGGCACCCTGCCGACTAGGAGTGGCCTTGACGCCCGCCTCACACGTGCACCTGGGCCGCCCCTGGCTGGCGATCCCGAGATCTGGCGGAGACTTTGGAGAATCGAGCCCTTTCTCCGCCTTCTCCTCCTCCTCCTCCTCAGCCTCCTCCTCCTCCCTCCCCTCCTCCTCCTCCTCCTCCTCCTTCTCCTCCTCCTCCTCCTCCTCCTCCGCCTCCTCCTCCTCGTCCTCCTCCTCCTCCTCCTCCTCCTCCTCCTCCTGCCTCTTCTCGGCGCCCTGGGCCAAAACTCGTTCGTGTTTCTGTTTGGCGTCGTCGTCGGTGTGCGGCGTCGTTGCGAGAGAGGCGCGCGCGCGCCCCGCCCCGTCGACACCAGCAAGCATCGGCGACAGGCGTGCCGCGCATGCCGCCGCCGCCGCCGCCGCCCCCCACCAACGCCGCCTCCGTCTCTGCTGGAGCCTGCCCCGCGATCCCGCAGGGTGGGGGCGGCCTCCGTTTGCAGTTCGGGAGATGGGGTGGTCCCCGTCTCCCATCCAGCAGTGTCGGCCATCGCGCGGATCGGCGCGGCCGCTCCACAGCGCCGTATCCTCCTCATCCTCCTCCTTCTCCTCCTCCTCCTCCCCCTTCTCCTCCTCCTCCTCCTCCTCCTCATCATCATCCTCCTCCTCCTCCTCCCCCCCCTCCTCCTCCTCCTTGTCCTCGTCCTCCTTGCTGCCGTTCCCACCGCCAAAGGCCGGCTTGGGCCCGGCTGGGCGCAGGCGCAGGATGACGTCGGGCACCTCGGCCGAAGTGCCCCGCGCGGCGTAGCACAGAGCAGAGGGGGAGCGGGAGGGGAGGGCAAGGGAAGGAGGCAAGGGAGGGACGGGGAGGGGAATGCCTCAATGGGCCCCTCAAACAGATCCCAAAATGCAAAACGCCTCGCCTGGGGACATCGCTTCTCCTTTGGGGGTCGGCGGAAGGGCCTAAGCCACTTGAATAGAAGAGCACAACGCCAACGTGAAGATAAACTGTCGGAGGTCCGCGCCGATCCGAGAACTCCGTGCTGACCCCTGAAAGTTGTGGCTCGCGTCGTGTGCTGTGCCCCGAGGGAAGTTGAAGCCAGGAAGGGAAGGGCGCAAGGAAAAGCGACGGGAGGGGAGGGGGAAGGCGAGCGGAGCTGCGGAGGTGAGGCGAGGAGGGCGAAGGGAGGACAGGGCAGGACAGGCGACGACACCGCTCCACACGCAAGCGGCGAGCGCCTCCTGCAAGAGGACGGCAGCGGGGCAGGAGCCCCTCACAGGTGAGCACTCCGAGTTTCTTAATAAGCGTCGGGGGGGGGGGTCCTCCTCCTCCTCCTACCCCTCCTCCTCCTCCCCCTCCCCCTCCTCCTCTTCGTCCTCCTCCTCCGCCTCCTCCTCCTCCTCGTCCTCCTCCTCCTTCCCCCCTCCAACCTATGGTGGTGGTGGTGGAAAACAAGCTCATCATAAGCGTCGGGGGGGCGTCACCCCCGCCGATAGCCCCACATCGACCCCCGTCGCTGGCAGCCACCGCGCGCCGAAGGCGCTCCGACCCCCGCCGCGGCGCGACGACGAGGCGAGGTTGACCCCCCGTCGGGGTACCCCCCCACGCTTATCAAGAAACCCAGGGTAATGTGGGCCCAACGCCGTCGAGGACCATGAGCCGTGAGGACGTCGCTTGCCGACTTTCTCGGTGAGTGACGGGTGCCTGCAGGAAGCCTTATACCTCCATGCTACCAAATTGCTAGCCATGACTCTGTCTGCCCGTTATATGCCCTCTTGCGTTGCATATAAGTCCTACTGTCATCAAACCGCAACTGGCAAATATATCGCATCGTACCAATTCAACCCAATATTCCGAACAATTGCAGCATATGTGTCGTCTCGTTTTTTTTCTGATTCTGATGGATTCCCGAGCCCTGCATATCCCCTCAATGAGGGAAGATAGCCCCAAGAGGGGCACAGAAGAGCCACAAGACGGTCCCGAAGATTCTCAAGAACACACGAGCGCGCCCCAATAATCCCTCAAGAACACACGAGAGCGCCCCAATAACTCCTCTCGGGCACTGGAGGGGAGTACTTAAGGACCCACTGTTTCTTGATCGATGACCTCCAGAGCGGCTCCGAAAGGGCCCGAGAGGCCCCGAGGAGGCCCCAAGAGAGTCACAAGAGGGCATCACGGGCTCCCCGAAGGGACTCAAAAAAGGCCCAAGATGGCTCCACGAGGCCTCCACGAGGTCCCGAGAGGTTCCCGAAGTTGCCACTGCTGGGGGGGGGAGGGGCTGAGCCGCCAAGTAAAAAAAGCCCTGCTCCAAGTGATCGGGACAGTAGGAAGGACGGGGGGGGGGGGGGGGGGGCAAACTGCAATCGCAACCCAGCCCAGAAGGGGGCGTGTCACCAGTGGGCACATCCAAAGGACAGCAGCCTGCTTGTTTTTCTTGGCCAGCCGATTCGCACGGTATGCGCGGGAGGGGGGGAACTGACGATCCGCTTTGCATATCAGTACGCCCTAAGCACAGCAAGAAACCATGGGGGGAGGCAAGAAGAGCCGTCAAGGCAACCCGCCATGGCGCCGACAGACGTGCGGTTGAAGGGGGCACGTCGGGGCTGCTGCGCTGTATTGTTAAACCCCCCGTTGGAGCAGCCGATCGAATGCCCGACGACGGCACTGTTGTATGCCTTCACCTTCTGAGTTGAGAGCTGTGTACTCATGTGTATTATGCGCGAGAGTGATTTTAAGACAGGTTCGGCCCGGTGAGCGCCGATCTAGCGCCTGTCAGTGTCCCTAATTAGCCCCCCGCTGGCGCCTATCAGTGTCTACTGGCGCCGATGAGCGCTTCTTCAAGACAACGGATCGGCAGCAATAAGCGCTGATACCCGGGAAAGACGTATGCTCCAAAATACTCTCACGCAAGACACGCAAAGACATCCATAAGGGCATCTGTGGCTCGCTCTGCTTCCGCCTCCCCAGCCGGACTCGTCGCCTGCAAGGCCAGGCGGTGCCTGCGCCGTGGTTCGGCAGTGGTCCTGGCACAGCTGAGCCGAGCTTACGTTGCTCGTGCCGGTCTGCGCCTCGCTGGCCGCGATCGCCACCTGCGACCGCTGGCTTGCCAGCGGGGGCCTCGGGCGTGCGCCGTTCGGCCCGCTCTCGTGGCGAGCTGCGCCTCGCTTTGAGAGAGCCCGCCCGTGGATCGCTCCCAGGCGGGGGGCCCTTCAGCTACCCGCCCCCGCCTTGGACCTCCCCAGCGCGAGGCCCCTCCCGCCTCCCCCCCTTTTTGTTCCGCCCCTCGGAAGCTACCTCCCCCTCCCCCCTTTCGCGCTCCAGAAGCTACCCCCCCCGCCTCCCCCCTTGCCAAAGGGGCGGGGGGGGAGCTTAGCTACCCCCCCCCCGCCCCTTGAACCATCCCTGCCGGAAGCCCCCCCTCCTCCCGCATGTTTTCCGCCCCTCGGAAGCTACCTCCCCCTCCCCCCTTTCGCGCTCCGGAAGCTACCCCCCCTTTCCAGAGGGGGGGCTTAGCTACCCCTCCCTCTCCCGTTGAACCCCTGCTGCCGGAAGCCCCCCACCCCCCCCTCCCCCCTTTTTGGCTAAGGGTGGGGGGTGGAAGCTCCTCCTTTGGCTAAAAGACGGGGCGCCGAAGACCAAAAGAGCGCCGAAAACCAACAGAGCGGCGAAAACCAAGAGGGCCATCGAAAACCAAAAGGGCGCCCAAAACCAGAGGCGCGCCGAAAACCGAAGGAAAGCCGAAAACCAAAAGGGCGCCGAAAACCGAAGGCGCGCCGAAAACCGAAAGGGTACGGAAAACTCAAGGAGCGCCGAAAACCAAAAGGGCGCTGAAAACCAAAAGGGCGCCGGAAACCAAGACGGCGCCGAAAACAAGCAGAGCGCCGCACACCAAAATGGCGCCGAGAACCAAAAGGGCGCTGAAAACCAAAAGGGGCGCCAGAAACCAAGAGGGCGCCGAAAACCAGCAGAGCGCCGAACACCAAAGGGGCGCCGAAAACCAAATTAGTGTCGAAAACCAAAGAGGCGCCAAACCAAAGGGGCGCCGAAAACCAACGATGCGCCAAAAACCAACAGGGCACCGAAAAACCGAAGAGGCGCCAAAAACCAAAAGATCGCCGAAAATCAAAAGCGGCGCCGAAAACTAAAAGGGCGCCGAAAAACCAAAACGGCGCTGAAAACCCCGAGGGCGCCGAAAACCAAAAGGGCGTCGAAAATCCAGAGGGCACCGAAAACCAAAAGGGCGTCGAAAATCCAGAGGGCACCGAAAACCAGCAGAGCGCCGAAAACCAAAGTGTGCACAGAAAACCAAAAGGGGCGCCGAAAACCAAAGGAGTACCGAAAACCACAGGAGCGCCGAAAACCAAAAGGGCGCCGAAAACCAAAGGGGCGCCGAAAATCAAAGGGGAGCCAAAAACCAAAGGGGCGCCGAAAACTACACAGGCGTTGAAAACCAAAGAGACGCCGAAAACCAA